>ML410852.1:0-12974 GCA_005239525.1 Nicotiana knightiana
AACAAAGTTGTTTCAAAAACAAACATGCATGATTTTTTAAAAGCATAATGTATAATTAAAAAAAAAATTGGGATGAACCGACGATCGTGACACGGCTCAGGACATTGCAACCTCTCCTGCTACAGAATTTTGAGGGTCCTCCTCAAAATTTATCCCCAGTTTGATGGGTGAATGTCTCTGACTGTTGCTCGTGCGGCGATTGGATGAACTTGTTTCATAATTTTGAGGGTCCTCCTCAAAATTCTGCCCCAGTTTCCAATTGCAGGGAAAAATGAAATTTTAATTGAATTGTGACCGAACCCATAAGGTTTCCTATGTATCCCCTCTTAAACGGGAATTAAGTCAGGCGTAGTTCAATTTACATCATTGAGAAAGCATAAAGATTACACATAGTAGCATTTGACTGCATCTGAATTGATTGGCTTTGGCCAGACTTCTCCGTCCATTTCTGCGAGTATAAGTGCTCCTCCTGTCAGCACCCAATGAACCATGTACGGACCCTGCTAGTTGGGAGAGAAATTCCCTTTGGCTTCGTATTGATGTGGAAAGATCTTCTTCAGCACCAGCTGCCCCGGTGTAAACTGTCTAGGCTTGACTCTCTTGTTGAAGGCTCGGGTCATTATGTTCTGATAGAGTTGACCATGACAGACTGCATTCATTCGCTTTCCATCTATGAGGGCTAGTTGCTCATAACGGCTCTTAACCCATTCTGCGTCGCTAAGCTCAGCTTCTTGTATAATTTTTAGAGATGGAATCTCAACTTCAGCAGGAATAATAGCCTCACTACCATAAACTAGCATATAGGGAGTTTCCCCTGTTGAGGTGCGAACTGTGGTGCGATATCCCAATAAGGCAAATGATAACTTCTCGTGCCACTGCCCTTGCCTTTCTATCATCTTTCTTAGTATCTTCTTGATGTTTTTGTTGGATGATTCTACAGCTCCATTCATTGAGGTCTGTAAGATGTGGAATTCTTGTGTTTGATCTTGAAAGCCTCACACATAGCTTTCATCAAGTCACTGTTGAGACTGGAACCACTGTCGGTGATGATTGACTCAGGAGTCTCGAATCGACAAACAATACGGTCGCCGACAAAGTCTTCCACGACTTTCTTAGTCACTGCTTTGTAGGATGCTGCTTCGACCCATTTGGTGAAATAGTCGATGGCTACCAGAATGAACTTGTGTCCGTTGGAGGCGGCAAGCTCGATTGGTCCAATAACGTCCATGCCCCAGGTGGCGAATGGCCATGGTGAGCTTGTTGCGTTGAGTTCGTTTGGAGGTATCTTTATCATATCTGCGTGTATCTGACAACGGTGGCATTTTCGGACATACTGAATGCAGTCCGTTTCCATATTCATCCAAAAGTAACCAGCTCGGAGTATCTTCTTTGCCAGAACAAAACCATTCATATGCGGGCCACAGGTCCCAGCATGAATTTCCTCTAGCAGCTTGGATGCTTCCTTTGCGTCGACACAACGTAATAATCCCAAATCGGGAGTCCTCCTATATATGATTCCTCTGCTGTGAAAGAAGTTGTTGGATAGTCTTCGAAGTGTGCGTTTTTTAGTGGGATTCACAATCTCTTGGTAATCTCCTTTTGCCAAATACTCCTTGATGTCATGAAACCAAGGATTTCCGTCTGCTTCCTCTTCGACATGGGCACAATAAGCTGGCTGATTATAGATCTTTACGGGAATAGGATCAGTGAAATTCTTGTCCAGGTTTTGGATCATTGAGGACAAAGCAGCCAATGCATCGGCGAACTCATTCTAGATTCTGGGGACATGCCGAGATTCTATCTTCGTGAACCTCTTTCTTAATTCCTGTACGTGGTGCAGATACGGAAGTATCTTGGAATTATTGGTAGCCCACTCTCCATGTACCTGCTGTATCAGCAAATCTGAGTCACCAATCACTAATAGCTCCTGGACGTTCATGTCAATGGCCATGTTGAGCCCTAAGATACATGTTTCATACTCTGCCAAATTGTTGGTGCAGGGGAATTTGAGTTTGGTAGATACCGGATAATGCTGACCGGTTTCTGATATTAGGACTGCTCCAATGCCAATTCCCTTAAAGTTCGTTGCTCCATCGAAGAACATTCTCCAACTGTCATAGGATTCTGCAATGTCTTCTCCTATGAATGATACCTCTTCATCAGGAAAATAAATTTTCAGAGGTTCGTATTCTCCATCTACAGGGTTCTCAGCAAGATGGTCTGCAAGTGCTTGTCCCTTGACTGCTTTCTGAGTCACATAGATAATATCGAACTCACTCAGCAGGATTTGCCACTTGGCTAGCTTGCCAGTGGGCATGGGCTTCTGAAAGATGTACTTCAATGGATCCATTCTCGATATGAGATACGTTGTGTAGGCACAGAATTAATGCCTCACCTTCTGAGCTACCCAAGTCAAAGCACAACAAGTGTGTTCCAATAGAGAATATCTGGCCTCGTACGGAGTGAACTTCTTGATGAGATAATAAATGGCTTGCTCCTTTCTTCCTGTTTCATCGTGCTGCTCCAGAATGCGGCCGAAAACTCCATCTAACACTGCAAGGTAGAGTAACAGAGGTCTACCTGGCTCAGGCGGTACCAAGACTGGTGGTGTCGACATGTATGCCTTGATTTTTTCGAAAGCCTTTTGACAATCATCGGTCCACTTTGTTGCGGCGTCCTTATTTAGCATCTTGAAGATCGGCTCATAGATAACTCTAGACTGTGCTATGAATCTGCTGATGTAATTAAGTCTCCTCAAGAAACTCATCACATCTTTCTTGTTCCTTGGCGGTGGTACTTCTTGAATGGCTTTGACCTTTGATGGATCCAATTCTATCCCTCGGCAGCTGACAATGAACCCTAGCAACTTTCCAGCAGGAACCCCGAATGCACACTTCGCGATGTTCAGCTTCAGATTGTATTTCCGCAACCTTTTGAAGAACTTCCTCAAATATTCTATGTGGTCAGTGGCTATCCTAGACTTGATAATAACATCATCCACGTATACCTCGATCTCCTTGTGAATCATGTCGTGGAAGATGGTGGTCATAGCCCTCATGTAGGTGGCCCCTGCATTCTTCAGGCCGAATGGCATCATCTTGTAACAGTACACTCCCCAAGGCGTAATGAAAGCCGTTTTCTCAGCATCTTCCTCATTCATCCAGATTTGATGATAACCAGCGAAGAAATCCATGAATGATTGTAGTTCGTGCTTGGCACAATTGTCAATCAGGATATGTATATTTGGCAAAGGGAAGTCGTCTTTCGGACTAGCCCGGTTGAGATCCCGGTAGTCGATATAGACTCTGACCTTCCCATCCTTCTTTGGTACTGACACAATGTTGGATAACCATGTTGGGTACTCAACTACCCTGAGAACCTTGGCGTTGATCTGCTTGGTGAATTCTTATTTGATTTTCAAACTCATGTCGGGTTTGAACGTCCTGAACTTCTTTGATTTCTTTCTTTTCTGACGGCGACAAATGAATGTTGATTCGTGTTTCCTTGATGTTTTCTGAATCTCCCAGGTTGATGATTTCAGTCTCGTCCAGGTTGGACTTAGGTCTCTTTTCAAAATTCTCAACTTCTTTGACAATCTCGTCAGGTATGTCATCTTCTTCTGAATCGACGTCCGTTTGTTGCGTTGTCTCGTTGCATGTCACAGTCATCGGTTCATCAAGACAGGTAATAGTAATGTAGTATAGGAAAAGTAATGAGACAAAAATGATAGCAATAAATATTGATTCATAAGAAAAATTTGAAAATGCTTTTGATAAATTGAACGATTGTTTTGAACATTGAAGATCTTATTGCATGCGCTCATTTTAGCCTTGCTACCCCAAGGGCTCGTCGGGTTGTGGTTGTCCTGACAGTCCAATTCTTGAGGTCTGTCCCTCTACTCACAGCCTGTATGGAAGGGCCTTCCTCCCCTCCTCCTCGAGAATAACACAACAGTCCATATCACTGTCCTCCAGAAACAAGTTCCTCATTGCTGCAAGTGCTTCTTCTTCGTCTGATCCATAAATAACGTCGGCCTGTTGGAAGGTCTGCTCCAGATGCGGTATTGGTTGCTCCAAAGGGTAATAAAGACCGCGCCATGGTGAAGACCTGTTTTTGAATTCTTCCCAAGTGTATTCGTATCCCAAACCGAAAGTGGTGTCGTGCTTCTTGAGTTTGATATGTTTGGAGATCCCCTAAAGGTTCTTGCCGAGCCCTTTACCTGGCTCGTACCCTCGCCAATTCATCATACTTGAGATCTTGCTATCCCACCATTTGTTTTTGTCGATAACGTTGACCCGTTCAATGTGGTGGTACGTTTGTCCACCCAACCTTCTTCTACCTTCAACCACTGGAATGGTCTGGCGACTGTAAATAGGATTGCTTACGTCTTCGTGGGTGATTACCTCTTGATAGTTCCATTCAAATTTTACTGCCTGATGCAGTGTTGATGCCACGGCCCCAGCAACATCTATCCATGGCTGTCCTAATAACAGGTTGTAGGACGCCGATATGTCTATCACCTGAAAATCAACTTTGAACCATGTTAGCCCCATTTGCAAGCAAAGGCTGATTTTGCCGATGGTGGACCTTTGCGAACCGTCGAAAGCTTTCACATTCATTGACCCTTATCTTATCTCATACAGCCCCTTGCCCAATGTTTTGAGCGTTGCCAATGGAAATATGTTGAGAATGGATCCCCCGTCGATCAGGATCCTGGTGATGAAGTATTCCTCACATTGCACAGTGATGTGCAGCGCTTTTTTATGACCTAACCCCTCAGGTGGAAGCTCGTCCTCATGGAAAGTGATCTTGTGGCTTTCTAGCACTTGGCCTACCATATTGGCCATTTCCCCTCTAGTGATGTTGTTCGGCACATAGGTTTCGTTCAACACCTTCAATAAAGCATTCTTGTGCGTCTCGGAATTCTGCAGCAAAGAGAGGACGGATATTTGCGTTGGCGTCTTGTTCAGTTGGTCGATGACCGAATACTCCATGGCCTGTAATTTCCTCCAAAGGTCGTCCGGACCTGTCTCGATAATGAGAGGCCGAAGCCTGCCTGCTGGATTCAGCCAGATGTTCAAGGGTATAAACACTACCAATTCTTGTCATACCCTGCGTTGCAACAGCTTCTTCAGTCTTGACTTTGCCTTTCCTTCTCGGTTCGGCTGTATAGTCCCATGGTACAACATTTGTATAGAAAGGTGGCGTGGTTGATATCGCCACCGTGATTCGCGCAGCTACCCTCACTTTGAATGGAACATGTGCCTGGGGTGGTAAGGTGGCAACCTCAAATGGTGCAGGTTCATTTTCCGGAGACACGAACTCAACTTCAATTGGTACCGGTGTCTTTGCGGGTGGCGCCGCTTCATACTCGAGAGGTACGGACATATCTACCTCAGCATCCGCAGACGGCTGAATCTGGAATATGATTGGGTTGAGAGTAACCGATGGCTTCTTTGGGTCATCTCCTTCCACGATCAACCCGATTGACCCCTCGGGGACCCAGTCATTTTCTATTTCAATCAAGTGGATGCCTCTACCCTTATGGTCCGGAAGAGGATTGTTGTGGACATTTGGAGTGGATTCCTTTTCCACGATGACCTTGTTGTCAATCAAGGACTGCATCTTGTCCTTCAAAGAGCGGCATTCATCGATGGTGTGTCCCTTCATGCCGGAGTGGTATGCACAGGACTTGTTTGGGTTGACCCATTGAGAAGGATTCTCAGGGGTTGCAGCAGGGATGGGGGTCACATAACCAGTAGCTTTGAGCTTCTCATACAGCTGTTTGATGGGTTCAGCGGTGGCGGTATACTATTTTGGAGGTCTGCGATCAAAATTAGGACGAGGTCTAGGGAAGTTTTGGCGTGCTGGGGGTGATTGGAAATGGGATGGTTGAGAATTGTAAGTGTGGTAGACAAGAGCAGGTTGAGAGTATCTGGGTGAAGTAGGTTGATATGTTGGTGGTGGAGGTGATTGATAAGTTTGTGGTGGAGGTGATTGAAAAGTGGGTGGTGGAGCTTGGTATGAGGGTGAGGGTGCTTGGTAATTTGGGGTTGGTTGATATGTGAGTGGAGGTTTCCGGTAAGTTTGGTATTTGAGTGGGGATTTGGTTCTTTGTGCAACCATCACGGATCCCGCGTCTCTTTTCTTAGACATACCACCAGACTGCAAAGCCTTATTTGTAGCTTGCAATGCTTCAAAATTCGTGACCATACCAATTTTAATACCCTCTTCGATTCTCTCCCCCAGCTTGATAATATCGGAGAATTTGTGGTTCTCGATCATCATCAATCGTTCATTGTACGGTGGTTCCTAAGCCCGGACAAACAACTTATTCATTTGTTCCTCTTCTAAGGTGGGCCTGGCCTTGGCAGCTTCGGACCTCCAGCGAGTAGCGTACTCGCGAAATGTCTCCGTGGGCTTCTTCTTCAAATTCTGAATATAGAACACGTCTGGTGCATTCTCTGTGTTGAACCTGAATCTGTCCATAAAGTCAGATGCCATGCTCACCCAATTCGACCATTTCTTGGGATCTTGGCTGATATACCAAGACAACACATCTCCTTTCAAGCTCCTCATGAATAGCTTCATGCGGATCCTTTCATCCTTCCCTACTCCAACCAGCTTGTCACAATAGGTTCTCAGATGGATCCTTGGATCACCTGTACCATCAAACATTTCAAACTTAGGAGGTTTGTATCCCTCGGGCAGTTCGACATCGGGCTGTATGCAGAGGTCTTCATAGTTCAACCCTTCGACTCCCTTGATTCCCTCGACGCCTTGAACCCGGTTGGTCAGCTTCCTAAGTTCCTCGGCCAAGTTCTTAATAAGCAGGTCCTTTTCGTCAGACTCAGGTGTGTATGTGATAGGGGGAGGGGAGTGTGGCATGGTCTCCACGTAGATGGGATTGTTATGGTGGCCTGGCGCATGAGTGTGGAAATGGTAATTTGTGGAGTCCTGAGGTTCTGGGATAAGGAGTGGAGTGTTATTTGGAGTATGACAGGCATTGCATTGTGCTGAAAGAGTTTGGTTCTTTGGTGGAGTGGTGTAATGATGAGCTACAGGATGATTTTGCTGCTTTGGGATGTTTTGAGGAGGTGTAGGATTCTGGATGTTGACGTTTGGGACGTTGAGGGAGAATGATAGGTTTTCCAGATTCTGAACTTGATGAAGCTCTTCTTGAAACTTTGACAAAATCCGTTCTAGCTGCGACATAGTTTCATTTTGAATCCAATACCCTGGCCATCAGTGGCCTCTACCCGTTCAACCACATTCTCATTCCTGCTGTTGTCTGAATCTTCCATTTTCTTTTTGCCTTTATTCTTGCCTTTGGGAGGACTAAGAGAAGGAGAGGGTGGAGGGCCCCTGGATCTTGTAAGATAGGATGATGATGCCAGAGTGCACGAACTAACCTTTGGTGAGGGGAATAAATAAATAAAGAAAGAGGAAAACAAAAACAAAAGGTAGCCAAGTCAGTGAGGATTATGAAAAGTATTGCGGTATTTAAACATATAGTGCGGGAATGTAAAGCGCGTCCATATTGGGGACCTCTTTTGTGCCCGAGGTAGGCCTAGCGACAAATTGATTTGGAGAACTTAAGATGCTAAATGCCTCATTTTATTGATAAGAAAATAGACGAATCCCAAAACGACACTAAATAAACAGGAAGTAAAGGTCATTAATGGCCATTGGCCTTATTAAATCGATAAAGTAAAATAAAGACATGCCTATCTACTTGGTCCCAGAAGGACCTTCCCCAGACTCGGCATTCTTGCTTCCGTCGTACAGTTTCCCCAACTCGCGAAGTCCTAGCAACAGGTATGCTCTAGCAAGATGTACTCCTTCGGTCCCTTCATCCTTTTGATAGTCTTTAACCCTTTTGAGAAATTTTTCCTCCAACTCCACTATGCCTCGCTCCAAATACCCTAACCTTTTGTTGGTGCTGATAGCCATATCTTTCCATTCCTCGATTAGTTTCTTGTTAGACTCATGTATTTCGCGGTGCTCATCCTCACATTCACAGATCCTTTTACGCAGTTGGTTGTATTTGATTTGTGCCTCGGCCTTTTCATCTATAACCCTATGGCCCTGAACGAACCCTGGCTCGCTCAGACCACCCCAATTTTCTGCCAACCAACCAGGATTGAAAGGGGTTAACCGGCATGATATCTGTTTGGCTCGATGGTGTCCTTCTCCATTACAATCTTGCAGTTCCACATGTTCTGGGCTTGGCACTTGTGAGGACTATCGTCATTTTGGAAGTCAGCTCGAAGATGGCTCATCTTGCCGACCCTGGGTATGACTTTCTTCCTACCCTCTTGCCTCATAACTCGAAGAGGGACGTAAAAGTATGTTCCTCTTAGACCAATTAGTATTAGGAACGGTGCGTCTCTGGAACGGGCGATGAACTCCTCTGTCAGAAACCACTCGAACATCCACTGAACCTGTTCTTCAGTCTGATTATCGAAGAGCTCGACCCATCCTTTGGGGTTCTCAGGCTGAGCAAACATGTCGGGATGTGATTCATTCGCTTTGGATTGTGGAAAGCGATGTGGTCATCCCAAACTCTTCGATGAATTTTTTTGTCGGTATTCGCCCTTTTGGAGATGTTCCATGAGCCAAAGCTGAAGTAGTATATTGCATCCTTCGAAGTGTCTTGCCCCTCGTTGACACTTTTCCAAGGCTCGATATATGTCTGCAATGATCATGGGCGTAATGCTGAAGTTTTGCCCACCAATTCCTTTCATTTGAGTCTTGGTTACCATGGCCAGTCTAGTGGGGATTCTCTCCTTCTTCATTGGAAACAAAATCAGACCCAAGAAGCAAAACATGAAGACGAATACTCTACGATGGATGTGTCCCAAGGATGTGATGGCAAACTCGTCGTGATAGGTGTGGTATGATTTGTTGTGGCCGTACCTTTTGCACAAATAGTAAAAAGGGATGTATGACTCCTTTAAGCACACCAGTTCTGCATTCTTCCTCAGACCCATCATTTTGAGGAAACCTTTGCCTGTGCGATTCTCAGGCATTAGCAACCCCGGGGTTTCCCATACTAGGCCAGCCAGTCCTCCTATTTCCTCCAGCAAAGGTGTCATTTTAATGTCCCCAAAGAGGAACACGGACCTTTCACAATCCCAGAACAGGGTAGAATCCTCTATTATCATGTTGTTAGGCTGGATTTCTAGGAGAGATGGTAGATTTCCCAAGTGTTTTCTGACGATAATTTTGTCACTAGAATGCAAATCTTCCCACCAACTTAGAAATCTTGGATGGATATTGGAGACCATGTCGAATCTGGGGACTTCGTGCCTCATATTTCTGCAAGGCAAACAAGATTAGACCCTGACCCCCACCAGACTCGACTATTTAACATCAACAATTAGCATAAAGCATATAGTTCTTCAAATAAATGCACAGAACGTGATGATGTCCGTTTGGGTTTAGGGAAACCTAGTGGACTTTTGGATAAGGCAATCTTAAAAGCTATCGTGCGGACCACACTTTAGCCTGGCTAGGTTTGACCATGATGCATCATAATGGAGTAAGGTTTCTATGGGGTTTTATACTGGTACCCTCGAGCGAACAACTCAAGGGGGAAAGGCACGGAACCGTCGACTGCACCGTTGATCGACTAGTTTTACCGGAAATAAGCCTTACCGAATTTAGTGGGTAATAATATAGGAAGAGCGCAACCACTCAACAAGCGTTGCTATAGTATTTTGTTTGGAACGAGTGGAGTATGAATGTTGATCATGATTATGCAATAATAAATAAGCATTAAAAACATGTTGTCATGTATTTTCACGTTAGGAAAGCGGTAAATACAATAGTTATGATTTAAAGCGGTTACAAAGGAAAACAAAGAAACATGTCAGTTTTGCCTTTTGGAAGGAATAAATATTCGAAAGAGATAAACAATTAATTGCACATAGAGGGGGAAAAAGGAAAGGAGAAAATATCAAACAAAGCATACTCGGACAAATTCACAAAGTGGTTTGTAATGGTAAAAGCCTATAATCCCTAGTAGAGTCGCCATGTTGTCGCGCCCCCTCTTTTCTCGCAGAGATCGGGTTTATGACATTCGGTTGAGACAACTCTTTCCTTTTGGGAAAGGGGTTTGTGTTTTTGAGAGTCGCCACCTAACGATTTTTAAAGGTGCGTTAGGACACCAAAGGGGTTCATTTACAACTACGTTGTTAACCAGAGATAGGGTAAGGGCTTGAAATTATCCTAAGGGGAAGGTGTTAGGCACCCCTCAGGATCCACAAGTGTGGTTCCCGGCCAAAAAACTTTTGTAAATTTGTATGCCTTAGCAAACAAACAACTAAAGGCTCAAATAAGAGGGGATTTAAGTCTTAAGCATGCAGATGTTTGAAAATAGTAAAGAAGGTTAAAGTTTGAAAGGATTACGATCTAAGAATATAAAGGGTATCCTAGGTTTATAATAATATGGATCACATCAATGCAATACCCGGTATGACACTCCTCGAAGAGGGGCTACACGTGGTATTAGCGCACCGGTCATCATATCCATATTCTACCCTTTCCCACCCCGTGAAGTAACTAAATCGAGTGTTGGTCTCGACCTCTATTGCATGTTGTTACTCGTCCCTTCCTATCAGTCACAGAGGAATTTAGGACTTCTATCCTATAAGGGAGGTGCTAGGCAGACCCTCAGGTTTTAAAGGTAAAAATTACTAAGGCGACACATAATAAAACATATAGGACTTCAATTAAGGATAGGTATATGTTGACGACGTCATCATCAAATCCAAGAGGGCTACAGATCACATAGCAGATTTAAGGAAATTCTTTGACCGGCTGCGGAAGTACAATCTAAAGTTAAATCTCGCAAAATGTGCATTCAGGGTTCCTGCCGGAAAATTGTTGGGATTAATCTTCAGTCACTGAGGAATAGAGTTGGAACCTTCAAAGGTTAAAGCCATCCAAGAATTACCACCACCAAAAAGCAAGAAGGATGTGATGAGTTTCTTGGGACGCCTCAACTACATCAGCCGTTTCATAGCACAGTCCACAGTAATATGTGAGCTGATTTTCAAAATGCTGAAGAAGGATGCCGCAGCCAGTTGGACCAAGGATTGTCAAAAGGCTTTTGACAAAATCAAGGAATGCTTGTCCACACCACCAGTATTAGTCCCGCGAGAGCCTGGTAAACCACTACTACTCTATCTTGCAGTGTTAGATGGAGCCTTCGGTTCTGTTCTGGGACAACATGACGAAACAGGAAGAAAAGAGCAGGACATATACTACTTAAGCAAGAAGTTCACTCTGTATGAAGCACGATACGCTCTACTGGAATGCATTTGCTGCACTCTTGTCACACCTCCTTTTTCACCCGGTAAGGGTAATAAGGGAGTTTTTTCCAATTTAAGTGACATTATTCGATTTAGGGATTTATTTTATTTATTCAGAGTCGCCACCCGGATTTTTACGGTGTTCCGGGACACCATTTATTTAAAATTCCAAAACCGAGGAATTTTGACTATGTTAAATTGTCTGCGAACCAGAAATCCGGGTAAGGAATTCTGTTAACCCGGGAGAAGGTGTTAGGCATTCCCGAGTTCTGTGGTTCTAGCACGGTCGCTTAATGATTAACCTTGGCCTAAATTATCTAATTACTTTTTTTTGGGACCTAAGTACATTTCTTTTTTTTTTTATCTTTTACCGCTTCTAATAAATTATACTGAGACGAGTCACGCATACGTGTACTCATTTTATTTAGTTCGCTAAAATCATGTCACGCATACGTGTACACAATTTATCGCGCTCAAATTATTGAAGGAAAATTTAGCCAAAATCACGCGAACGCGTACCTTTTTTTTTTTTGAAACATCGGCGCTTAAATCATGTCACGCGTACGTGTACACAATTTGTCGCACTTAATTACTAAAAAAAAAACTTAGCCAAAATCGCGCGAACGCGTACCTTGTTTTTGGGAATTATAATCATGTCATGCGAACGTGTATATAATTTGTCACGCTTTATCAATTTTATATATAAAAAAAAACTTGGCCAAAGTTGTGCGAACGCATACCTTGGTTTTATTTTAAAAATTTGCGCATAAATCATGTCACACGTACGTATACACAATTTTTTACGCTTAAATATTTAGGAAAACTTCATATCAATTCCGGCCCAAAATACTTCAGTCAACTCCAATAATTTATTAAACACCTAGAGCAATTCAAGACCAATCCCTACGACCCATTTATCGCTTTAATGAATTAGATTAAAATCCTACTTCCAATTTCAAGGCTAATCTGATGCTCAACTAGATTAAACAAGATAACATCTTCCTTTACTCCTCACGTTAACAAGGTTTCCAGTAGAGAAATCAAACATAAAGGAAACAATAATAAAATAGAAAATCCAACTCTAATTCATTCAAGACATAGAACATCAAATACATATATAAACCAAACAAAGAATCAAACCTTAATTTATTTCAAAATCTAGATTGAGATAGAAGATAAGAATGGACCTTGAGTTTTGACACAAGAGCTCATTAACTGAACAAGACATTGACCGGATCCGAAACCACAAGAGGAACCTCGAACAAGACCTCACGCCGTTGTTTCTTTTGTCTGGCTCTGTCCGTTCAACCTCTCTATGCTCTGTTTTTGTTTTGTGTTGTCTTTCTTCTTTTGAGCTCTTTCTAATTCTCAAATCTAGATTTTTGTTCCAGATTTTTATATACCAAAACCAGTGAGATTTTTAGCAAAGAGAGTACTTGTTTTTTTTTTTTGGGTCATTCACTAGAGAAGACGAAGAAGACGAGGATAAAGGTGGCGGCGACTGCTTTTGAGAGAGAGGGAGTCAGGTAGCATGTTCCATTTTTTTGGTTCTCCTTGGATGAGTGTGTGTATATCTTCCAAGTAAAATTCAAAGAATTGAAAGCTTCAAGGATGGGAAAATAGTTGCTGCCTTTAATTTTTTTTTTTTTTTTTTTT
>ML410852.1:14425-30873 GCA_005239525.1 Nicotiana knightiana
ATATATATATATATATATATATATATAAAAATCTCTTTCTATTTAAATATATGACCAAATCTTATATTCTAAGATTGTGAATATTTTTTGTAGTTTTTAATTTTCTTAATAAAACTTATGAAGAGTAAGATAAAAAATTTAAGTATTAAGATTAGACCTAAAAAAAATATTTACACTAAAATATTCGGTGTGGTAAAAAATTAGTTGTTCACAACTCTAACCTGGATAGCTCAGAAGCTAAGGCACTACTTCTGTGCTTATACGACGTATCTCATATCGATAATGGATCACTTGAAATACATCTTTCAGAAACCATGCCTAATGGGAAGCTGGCCAACTGGCAAATCTTGCTGAGTGAGTTTGACATTATCTATGTAACTCAGATGTCAGTCAAGTGACAAGCATTAGCAGATCATCTTGTTGTGAATCCTGTAGGAGGAGAATAAGAACCCCTAAAAACGTATTTTCCTGATGAGGAGGTATCATTTGTATGAGAAGATATTGTTGAAGCCTACGACGGTTGGAGGATGTTTTTCGATGGAGAAGCAAATTTTAAAGGAATGGGTATCAGAGCCGTCTTGGTATCAGAAACTGGTCAGCATTATCCTGTGTCTGCAAAACTCAGATTCTCATGCACTAACAACAAGGCGGAATATGAAGCGTGCATATTAGGGCTCAACCTGCCTATTGATATGAATATTCAGGAACTAGTGGTAATTGGCGATTCAGACATGCTGGTACATGAAGTACAAGGAGAATGGGCTACCAAGAATTCCAAAATATTGCCATATCTGCATCATGTACAAGAAATAAAGAATCGGTTCATAAAGATAGAATTCCAGCATGTCCCCAGAATTCAGAATGAATTCGCAGATGCATTGGTCACCTTGTCATCAATGATACAACGTCCAGACAAGAATTGCATCGATCCCATCCCAATGAGGATCCATAATCAGGCGGCATACTATGCTCATGTTGAAGAGGAAACAGATGGAAACCCCTGGTTCCACGATATCAAAGAATGTTTGACAAAAGGAGAATACCCGGAACATGCAAACCATACTCAGAAACGCACCCTTCAGAGGTTGTCCAATCATTTTTTCCAAAGCGGAGGAACCCTATACGAGAGAACTCTCGATCTGGGACTGTTAAGGTGTGTTGACGCAAAAGAGGCTTCCAAACTTCTCAAGGAAATACATGTCGGAACCTGCGGCCCACATATGAACAACTTTATCTTGGCCAAGAATATACCCAGGGCCGGATACTTTTGGATGACCATGGAAACAGACTGTATACGGTACGTTCAGAAATTCTACCAATGCCAGATACATGCAGACATGATACGGGTGTCGCCAAACGAGCTTAATGCAACAAGGTAACCTTGGCCTTTCGCTGCCTAGGGAATGGATGTCATAGGCCCAATTGAGCCCACCGCCTCATACGGGCGCCGATTCATTTTAGTGGCCATCGAGTACTTCACCAAATAGGTTGAAGCTGTATCTTACAAAACGATAACCAAGAAAGTCATCGCAGATTTTGTCAGAGACCGGATTGTTTGTTGATTTGGGTTTCCAGATTCCATCATCACTGACAATGCCGCCAATCTTAACAGTGATCTGATGAAATCCATGTGTGAAACTTTCAAAATCAAGCACAAGAATTCCATAGCATACAAGCCTCAAATGAATGGAGCCGTAGAGGCTGCCAACATAAACATCAAGAAGATACTAAGGAAAATGGTAGAGAATCACAAGAAATGGCATGATAAATTACCATTCAACTTATTGGGATACCGTACCACAATCTGCACATCAACTGGGGAAACTCCCTATCTGCTAGTTTACGGTACCGAAGTTGTCCTTCCCATTGAGGTAGAGATTCCTTATTTAAGAATCATAAAAGAAGCCGAACTCAGTGATGCAGGATGGATAAGGAACCGCTATGAGAAATCAACCCTCATAGATGGCAAGAGGATGAATGAAGTGTGTCACGGTCAGCTCTATCAGAATAGAATGTCCAAGGCTTTCAATAAAAGGGTCAGACCAAGATAGTTCACGCCAGGGCAGCTGGTACTGAAATGGATCGTTCCACATCAAGATGAGGCAAAAGGGAAATTCTCTCCCAACTGGCAAGGTCCTTACATGGTTCACAGAGTACTAATAGGAGGAGCATTCATACTCGCAGAGATGGACGGAGAAATCTAGCCAAAGACTATCAATTCAGATGCAGTCAAAAGATACTATGTGTAAACTATTTATGCTTCTTCATATGATGTAAATTGACCTACGCTCGACGTGATTCCCGTTTAAGAGGGGATTCGTAGGCAGCCATGTGGGTTCGGTCATAATTCAATAAATTTCCATTTTCCCACAATCAGAAACTGGGGCAGAATTTTGAGGACCTTCAAAATTTTGAAGTTCAGTCAACCGCAACATATGGAGCAGTCAGAAAAGTTATCTAGTTAACTGGGGCAGAATTTTGAGGAGGACCCTCAAAATTCTACGGCAGCGGAATTCACAATGTCTCTAATAATGTCACAGTTACTGGTTCATCTAACTAACTTCTAAGCTGCATACTACTATGTCTTTGAAAATTATACAGGCATGATTTTGAAAAGAAACTTTGCTTTAGCCAAATGCTACCCTAATAGCTTGAAGAAGATCTTAAAACAGCGCAGAGCAAATCGAGCAAGCAAAGGCATGAACCAACCGCCCCCCGCAAAAACTCACAAATTTTCTTTGGATGCAGGACTATATCATCATGATAAACACCATTGAAATGATACAATTGCTATGCATGAAACATATTGTCACCTAAGAGTACTTCACTCTTACTCTTACACTTGCATGAGGCTAAGCCCTGCCTCTCTACTTGCATAAGGTTAAGCACTGCCTTCTCTTTGCATGAAACTAAAGCCCTATCTCAAATCACCTTCATGAGGCTAGGCCCTGCCTCCCTATCTGCACAAGGCTAAGCACTGCCTTCTCTTTGCATGAGACTAAAGCCCTATCACCTGCATGAGGCTAAGCCCTGTGTCCCTATCTGCATAAGGCTAAGCATTGCCTTCTCTTTGCATGAGACTAAGCCCTGTCTCAAATCACCTGAATGAGGCTAAGCCCTGCCTCCCTATCTGCATGAGGCTAAGCCATGCCTCTCCACTTGCATAAGTCTAAGCGCTTCCTTCTCTTTTCATGAGACTAAGCCCTATCTCAATCCCTGCATGAGGCTAAGCCCTGCCTCCCTACTTGCATAAGGATAAGCATTGCCTTCTCTTTGCATGAGACTAAGCCCTGTCTCAATCCCTGCATGAGGCTAAGCCCTGCCTCCCTACTTGCATAAGGCTAACCACTGCCTTCTCTTTGCATGAGACAAAGCCCTGTCTCAATCCTTCCATGAGGCCAAGCCCTGCCTCTCTACTTGCATAAGGCTAAGCACTGCCTTCTCTTTACATGGGACTAAGCACTGTCCCGAATCTCGTACGAGACTAAGCGTTGTCTCGCTCTTGCATCGTTCTCTTCTCTCGGGCTAAGCTCTTCCCTCAACTTCGCATAAGACTAAGGTCTGTCTTGTTGCCTCTAGCATCATGTCTCTGCACCTCATAGGCTGAAATATAGCCAACTTGTCCGAAGGCACCATAGTCTGAAGGCACCATCCTCATAGTCGGAAGACATCATGCCATTTCCTAAGGATCTCTCAAACTTGCACATCATTATTCAAAGGCGTCATGGTTCGGAGGCACCATTTTCATGGCCAGAGAACATTATTTCATGGCCTGCGAATCCCTTACCGGACGACTCATGGACCGGGACGTCATGGTCTAAGGACGTCATCCTCAACCGTCCAGACACAATTATCACAATCTGAAGGGAATTTGCATCATGTCTAAATTTACGCGAATTTATACGTATATGCTTGCAGTACATCTTTTGTCTTGCAGGTGACCCAGTGAGTAACCGTTATCCCAACAGGATCAATCCCGCTCCAGTTCCTCCAAATTACTTCAAACCTGACCGCTCGCCATAACCGTTTCACCTATTAGAAACCTTGTGTCCGTCTTTGTGATAACTCCATCGGTTTATTTCACTGATGGATCCAGAACTACACGCGGCCTGATTCCTGTAAAACCAGGGATATGTAGGTAGCTCGGGAGCCAGAGTGCAGCCTATATCTCTCAGATCACTCTATTCGATCAAAATTGACCATCATATCTTTACCCGACAACTCTTTCATCCTTCCCGGGTAAAAATGGGCAGATGTTGATACCCAATTTTTCCCATATATATTCTTAAAATGCATATATATTTTCAAAATAATGCATAAGCATCAGTTAATATTTTTCTGTAATTTTATAAGAATTTTAATTAATTTATTCCATAATTTTATTTTCTAACTAATTGCTAGTTGCATCACAAATAATTTTATAATAATTATTGCTTAATTTTATAATTTTATATTTATATTAAGCTTTAATTATTTTATGTATAATTACATTTACATCTTTAGGTTATAACTATAATAACTTTGCAATAATAGCCCATGTGTGCATAATTACTTTATTTTTACACAAAAATGACTTTTTATATTCTTATAAAATTAAATAATTATTTTAAATCATTTTCATATACAAATAGAATTTTTCATCATTTATTAACTATTTTTATAAATTATTTTATTAAATTAAGTGGGTATTTAAAATATAGCCTCTTTCAATTGAATTTTCGGACCCCAGCCCAACAACTATCAGCCCAATTAAATAAAACCATAACCCAGTGCTCGAACTCAATTATTATAACCCAATAACCCATATCCATAACCCGCCTCAACCAGATTTAATCCTGGCCATTGATCTCAGAAGATCAGCGGTCCACGATTCACCTTCCATTTTTAATTACACCCCAACCTAAACCCTACCCCCATTTCCAAAACCCTCCGCCCTTCGATCCCTTTCCTCCCTCTCTTCTCTCTCACCCCCCCTCCCCTTCTAACCCTAGCCCGCCGTCACTGATATTCCCTTGATTCATGGGGTTCTCCTTCGATTTCAGGCCTTATCCGACCTCATCACTCTATTGGTATTATGATTTTCATGTTACTTGAGGAATCTCAAGAGACTCAAACCCAAAATTGGTTCAAAGCCTCTCATTTTCTCGGCTAATCCGTCTATGTTCACTCCGATGTCTGTGAGTACTAATATCTTCGTGTTTTATGGCTTCAAATCTCTGGTTCAAACCAGATTTTGATTCACCTTTGTTTATTTTCATGAACTTAGTATTTTTGGTTGAATCCGTTAGATCTCTTTAGATCTAATGCGATTTTGAGTTTGTTTAAATCTTTTCCTTGAAGTTTCTATTTTTTGTTATTTATTGTTAACCGATTTATTTTTCCCTAAAAGCTAAAGTTTTGGTTCTAAAGAGAATTCTGCAAAAACGTTTTAAGCATTCAAGTAGTTTCACCTTTAATTTTATTTTGCTTTTTCAACTGATTTTTTTACTTAAGCCCCATAAATCCGTCTTTGTAGTTCCAATGGTTTTGATTATCTGGCTACTTATATTACTATTCTTACCCGTTTCTTTAGCTCTGTCAACTAACGTGTTAATTGATTTATTCGCCTAAATTAGGGTTCGAAATTGTGCTTTCCTTTAATACCGATATTTCCTTATTGGATTTTTACATGTTCTTTCCTTATGTGTGATTAATAATTGGTGATACTTTCCTTATTTCCTTTACTGTCCTGATTTCTGTGCTTTGCCGATTTATAATTGATCTTTGGACTTACTGCTTACCTTATTTAACCTTAAACTTATCTAATGATTGATTACGTGAGGGATTTGCCTAGATTTAAGTGATACTTACGTGATTCTGTCCTATTAATTAATTTTTGTTAACCCTAATGGATTGATTAATTGATTTTTTATACCTTATTTGTGTGTAATTAACTTCATACCTTATTGGGTCTTACTCTATTGTATGCTATAAAATTCTTTCATTGTTCTGATTTCAAAAAGACACCTACCTACTGACTAGAGACTTACACTGAGACTCTTACACTCACACACACGCTTTACAACTTCTTTATTGAGCAACTTTTACAATTCAAAAAATCTCTCGAAGTTGTCTGTTCTTTCATAAACTTGAGTTCTTTCTATCACTCTGATTTGCTGCACTGTTTAGCCGGCTGAAAGCTAAGGCTAGACTCTCTGGATTCCAATTTCCATCACATTGATGTTTACTTTCTTCCTAACTGGTATACCTTAACTCATGTTATCTTGTTATGTTCTATATGTTTATGTGGTTAGCTTATTTCAAACCTCAACATGCTTCTGTTTGATATATGATTCCTGTCTATTTCTTTCTCAACTATTCTGCTTTAGTTCTTGCTATCTTGTTCTATTCCATGTGCTTATGTGATTAGTTTATTTTAAACCTCGATATGCTTCTGTTTGCCATATGGTTCCTATTTATTTAACTGGCATGCTTTCTTTCCTGTTAACCTACTCTGTTCTATATGGTTATTTGGATAGTCATTTCAAATCTCAGCATGCTTGATCTATGCTTATATGATTCCAATTAATGATAATTTCTAAACTGAGTTATTCACAATAATGTGAAACCTTGTTTGATTAAGTTGTATGTTCCCTGTTCCGAGCATGACTAAATATTGCAAGCATGTAGTTAATGTGTGGCCAATTCTGTCTGTAATTCAAGTGTCCCTGCTCTTTTGTGATTACTTTAAATACTGGTATGAGTATTTAGTCTGAACAAACACCAACCTGCTTGAGCCATGTGCTAAATATGGAATCTGTTTGTTCTAGGTGGAGTTCTGTTTGCAGTCCTGTAGTTTGAACCTATTTACTCCTGAAATTAAACTGTTTTTTCCAAAACTGTCACCTTACCCTTTATGTACTATTTTCAAACTTCTACTCTTAGTTATTTAGGTTCCTACCACCCCCAATGTGAGCACTGTCTAGGGTCCTTGAGACTCCTCCGAACTCTGACACATTGGGGCTGGTCTTCCAATCTTTTACAAACTGTTGTTCTGAGTAAGGTTCTGGTGTGAGCATTGCCCGGGGTTCCTGAGGCCCTTGGAAACTTTGACACACCAGAAGCCCAATTTTGTGTATCATGGATGGACCACCATTATGCTTCAGATCTGCTTTGCTTGAAGTCCTGGTTCCCGGGTTTATGTTGGGTCTGCCAAGGCTCCCTATAGTGTAATGAATGTTGCTATGTAGTTTATTCAATATGGGCTGTAATGATGTAATAATCTATGTGATAAACAGATCTGGGGTTTATTAGTAAAAGCTGGGGGGGGGGGNNNNTGGGGGGCGGTTCTATATCTTTGTTTAAAAACTCGGGTAGAAATCCTGCCTATAGGTTTATTGTATTGATTATGTGAATATTACTACTCGTTTAGAGATCCTGCCTATAGGGTTTTTCTTACTATGTGCGACTCTGCATTTTCCATTTTTTGGCATACTAGAAACCCTGCCTATAGGTCTTGTATTAATTCTGCATTAGAAATCCATGTTCATAGAATCTATGCATATTTTCAATCTCAATGTGCATTAGTGATCATGCGCATAGGATCTTATTTGTGTAAATTAATAATCTTTCCTGGCAACTTGTTTAAAATTCTGCCCACATGTGATCAATAGATATCATGCCTATAGGAGATATAAAAACCAGTTTTCTCCAATTTAGATACCATGTCTAAAGGAATAAAAGGAAACAGTTTCAAAACCTAGAAATCATGTCCAAAGGATTTAAACTGATAGATATCATGTCTATAGGGTAAATCAGTTTGTAAACTTAGAAATCATGTCTATAGGAGATAATTAATTCCGCAAAATTATGCTTATAGGGTCTAAAACAGATAAAACCTATTTTTTACGAGTTAAAAACAGTAACTCGCTTAGAAACCATGTTATAGGTCTATAATTAACAATTGTAGATACCATGCCTATAGGATTCTGCTAATCAGTTCTAGTTATCATTTAGGCAAACCTATAGGGCTATTAAGAATTCTAGGCCTAACAATTGTGACATCTTGCTGCCTGAAATGTGCCCAGATTCAGAACTTAATCAAATCAGTAGGCAAGCTAGTAGGTCCCAATGCTAGTTTTAATAAACTGCCTTCTTTACATTCTGTTTATGCTCATCTAGATATCCTGCCCATAGGATCCTATATTAATAAAGTTGTCTGATTTAATTGCGTGCATTTGTTGTCTACTTGTGGAGGTTAATATGAGCCCTTATTTGCCCCCTTATATAATAGTCCTATTTGAATTTTGTTTTTCGCCTAGATTTTCCTCATTTTAAGAAACATAGGTCAGTCTAGAACCACCCTAAGTAGAGGTCCTAAATACCTCCAGGACCATAGGTAAGGGACGGGTAGTGCACGCATAAGGAACGAGTTAGCAGCTACTAGAACGCTTAGGTAATAACTGAAAGATAGTAATTGGGTAGTAAAGGAGATGATGACCCATGCGCTAATACGATGTGTAGCACCCCAACTTGGGGAAAGTTACCAAGTATTGCATGGAAATGATCCTATAGGCTAAAAAACTTAGGACCCCTTTAATTACTGTTTTAAAATAATAGTTGTCTAAATTGCTTTATTTTCCTCTAAGACTAATTCGCTTAATTAAGTTCGGTCGGGACCCACCGTTGTGGACCTCGAGGGGTGCCTAACACCTTCCCCTCAAGGTAATTTCGAGCCCTTACCCGATCTCTAGTGATGCAAACTACTTTCATGAGTTAACTGCTCTAGGTGCCCTAACGCACCTTAATCCGTTAGGTGGCGACTTTTCAAATCCCATACACCATCCCAAAAGGAAGGGAGTTGTCCCAAAAATGTCGAAACCCGATTCCACGAGGAAAAAGGGGGTGAGACATAAACAACCAAAGGACTTCATATGAGTATAAGAGGGTGGATGTCCATGTAATTTTTCTAAAGGAGAAACATTTTTTAGGACAGTCAAAGGCAATCTAGTAATTAAGTAGGTAGCAGTTAAAACACAGTCTCCCCAGAATTTGAGAGGGAGTTTAGATTGGAAAAGAAGAGCTCTAGATACTTCCAACAAGTGTTTATGCTTCCTTTCCACAATTTCATATTGTTGTGGGCTGTGCGGATTGGTTGTTTGGTGTAGGATGGCTTGATTGGTAAAGAAAATAATAGCTCTAGAAATTGCCACCTAGTTCATAGGCATTATCAGATCTAAAAGTTTGAACTGGGGATTTTAAATGTACTTTAACCATGGAGGTAAAAGCTTTTAGGACAGAAAGAGCATTTCCTTTACATGACAAAAGATGAGTCCATGTATCCCTGCTATAGTCATCAACTAAAGTCATGAAGTATCTAAAGACATTATAGTATCTAGTATTGTAGGGTCCCCAAACATCGATGTGAACTAACTGAAAAGGGGTAGTGGAATGAATATGACTATCATGTAAAGGTAACCTTTGTTGCCTAGACATTGGACAAACATAACAAATAAAAGATTGTTTGGAGGATATTTTATCAGTTTGAAAAGGAATGGATGTCATTCTATGAAAAGGAATATGTCCTAGCCTTTGATTCCCGAACAAATCCATTTTATTTACAACAAGTGTCTGATTATATGGAAGAGTATTTACAGAGATGAATGATTATCAGACTTATTACAAGATACAGAATTGGAAAAAGAAGAAGATACATCTTGGGATACGAACAAATCAACATCAGAATGCAGATAGTACAATCTCCCAACAGCCTTACCAATTACCAGTGGCCTCTTGAGAGAAGGTCCCTGTAAAGAACAATTAACTTTGGTAAGAATTGCTATGCAATCAAACTGAGAGATCAGTTGATGTATAGATATTAGGTTAATTTAAAATAAGGTACAAGAAGGACATTAAGCAAGGTTATGTCATGTCTGAGATGTAAGGAACCAGTTGACAAAACCTTCAATTTATATCCAGTAGGTAGAGTAACAAAAAAGGGTTTAGTTAAAGGCACGAGATTGTGAAGTAATTATTTGTGTGAGGTCAGGTGATTTGTTTCCCTTGAGTCTAATATCCAAGGATTTGCACCTAATTGATAATATTTACATATATGAGAAGCAACAAAATCTACAGTATAAGTAGTGAACAAACCTGCAAAATGTGCAAATCCAGAGTCCTCGGCAGGGAAATTATCAGAACCAACACCAAGAGAAAGCTGAACTTGCTGGAATAAAGTCATTAGGTGATGGTACTGTTCCTTGGTGAAACCATGAGCAGAATTCTCAGAAGATGGTTGTGGAGAAATTGTAGGCCGATTGGGTGGAATGTTGGACTGGACACCGGAGGCTGATTTCTTGCCTTTGGTAAACTTGAAATATGCAAGGAAACCATGCAGTCTACTGAGTGTCTAGGTTTCTTGCAAATATCATTTGGGTGAAGTTTATAATATGCGCAGCTGAAGATGCAGAGAAAGAGGCAGACTCATTAGAGAAGTATGTGGCAATATCAGATGATCCTTGGACAGTTGAATTGATTTCTCTCTGAATTTGAAGGTATTTGGACCCATTTTATTTCCCAAATCCTTAATTGATATTAGTACAAACCTCTTCTGTAGTCCTAAAGCTCATAACATTAGTAGCTATCTCTCTAGAGACAGAATTGGTGATTTAAGATTTGACCATATCATTACACATCTCCTAGTAAGAATGATAGGGAGAGTTGACAGGAGGTTGAGCACTTCTCTCATATAGTAGGCCTAGTTTGTTTTTAGCAGAAAGAGAAGTAAGCATACTACTTATCCACAGTACAAACACATGTCCATTGAATGGGACAGGTGCGAGTTGGCTACCCGGATTGTCTGACGGGTGCACACAGAAAGGTTAAGAAGGATATAGTGTGAAGGGTGTGAAACCCTCAATAGGGGGAACCAGAGTACAGGTGAGGTTATCCACATGCCTACCCATATTATCACCTAACTAAAATTAACTAAGAACAAACTACAATATGTAAAATCAAGATTAAATGTGATAGCATGCAAATGTTGCAGACATGTATTCTCACACGGCATAACCCCAAATCATAACAGTATAGAGCTCAAAAGTGTAGATTAGAGTGATATTACCAGCCTTCTTCTCAAAAACCCAGAGAAGTAGGGTTTGGTATACACCACAAACCCTAGGAATTTACCCCCAAATCCATCGAATCCATCACAAAAATCAGAAATTTCTGTTGATGTAGACCATACAAAAGAGATTCTAGCACAAGCCCCAAAATTTGGGTCCAGTAGCAGTAGATTCACCAATGCCTCGAGATTTAACCAAAAACTGATCACGGGGGATCAGAATCCCCGCTCTGATACCACGTTGATTGAAGCTTAGTGAGCTATGACGCAATTACTGATAGAAAACTCTAGAAGGGTCGAGAGAAGAGAGAGAGAGAGAGACACGAGATGATATGTGGAAGAAATAAACCATCTGATATTTATTATTTCACTAAAAGAGTTTTTATGTACAAGGAAAAAATAGAAATATACTGAATTACAAGTAATTAGTAAAAGAGAAAGAAAGTGGGAGGGGTCACACTGTTGGGCCATCTGAGTGTGTGACTAAGTTTCCACCCTAGGCTTCAACAAAAGAAAGGTAAATAATTACAATCGCAATCACTAGTTTCTTGGTGCAAATATTACTTTATTAACCATAATAGTTTTATGGGAGCAGGAAATGAGAAGGCAATAATTAATTTGGCCAACGTGTATTCAGATGGGCATAACCTCATAGTAATAAATTTATGTACTCAGAAATCTCCACATATGCAATTAAGGAGTAATTCATAGCTTTATCAAGTTCATGATAAATTTTTCTCAAATCTTAGATTTTCCATCCTTTTCCTATTTTTTTGTTACCTTTTGCTTAATGATAAATTCAACTTGATCAGTTATTTTAGATATTTATTAGAAATTGCATGAAGAGCTTTTATGTTGTAAAATTGTTTGGAGTATATATCAAAGACAAGATAATACGTTTAAGACTGAGTCAGAAATTATTTTGATGAGTTTTGATAATCACAAAGGATGTATAGTGGTAGGATGTCGCATGCTTTGTATTGATAATGTATAAGTAAAGTTAAGGAAAGTAAAATTAGAAATTTATTTGCGCGTAAAATGGCACAGTTGAATTTATACGTGGTTTATAAAAAAGTGAATCAATTTCATGCTAAAATGATAAATAAATTAGATAAAAATGTAAAACTTAACGTTGAACACGAGATAAGACAATAGAGATCTTGATTTTGGGGGCCAGACTTTTCGGAGGAAGTAAGAGCAATATATATAAGCAAGAAAGTAAATTGCTATTGAGCTTTAAACATAGTATAGTGTATGCTTATCAGAAAATTTGTGTCGTTTACAATGATGGTAAAGCTTATTATTTATAGTTTCACCTAAGGAAAAAGGTCCATGGATCAAGCCCCTCTTAAATGACAATTATGAGGTCCATAGAAGAATGTGTAACGGTAGGCAGTAAATGTCATATTCTTTATAACGGACCGTGCACTTAATGCAGTAGAATATTCTTCATTGAATGCTATCGGGTGGAAGGAATTTATGTCGCCTTTATGAATAGCATTGTCTCCGGTAACAAACGAGATCGTCGCCTTCGTCCTGACTGGCTTCTATCTTCGGCTACACGTGTTGCTTTCTCACACGATCATTTAATATGAACATATTTTACCCTATAACTGATAGCCCTCCTGTTTTCTGGTGGCATAACTTTGTGTCACCGTGAAGTTGGTAGAGACATCCTTTTTGGTAGGAAATTCTCTGACCCCCTCTAAAATTTCTGACGGTTGATTAGACGCACGTCTCTCCATCACGCGTCATCCCATGATTCAGCACCACTTTTTCCGGTTATCGAGGTAATTATGGTCATGATTTAAGCCGCCTATTCCTTTACTTATACGCATCAATATTCTTCATTTACACTTCATAATTTTCCAAAATTTCTCAAACTCTCTTTATTCAACTCGTATTTGTCTTCAACTTTCTCTAGCCTTCTTCTTCAGAGAAAACCTCATCCTCCCTTCTGATAAAAATTGCTTCTTCTTCCAAAAACTCTAGTTCCTCCAAGAACAAAGGTAAAGCTAACGATGCTGCTCCTCATACAGTGAGCACCATTATCCCAAGAAGTCTTGTTACAACTAAAGAATTCGAAGAGAAGTATCCTTCCACTAAACCTTACTCGTGGGCTATTGGCATGTATCCTTCTTCTATCCGTCCTTCTGGTATTCCTGCTGTGAAGGAAGACTACCATTTCCATGATTTAGATTTCATTTCTCCTAACCTAACGGAGCGGATAACCTTGACCAAGAAGCGTTTCACGTATTTTTATATGTATCCCTTCACTTTGAGACCATTCTCTTTGAGCGGGGAGCTTGACTCTAATATCGTAGAGTTCTGTATCTGTTACTTGGAATGCCTTGCCACAAGTAAGTCCTTTTGTGTAGAGGAAAACTGATTGTATTTGGTGTCTATGCCAAGAAACGGGTGAGGAGCTAACCTTGCTCGATTAATAAACCTTTATTCCCCTAAGATTTTCCACGGGGGGATGATTAACTTCAGAAAATGTGGCCAACATGCTCTGCTGACCAGCATGGATGATGAAAACGACCGTGGGTGGATGGAACGGTTCATTTTAGTTGCCACCAGGGACATCATTTCGGCCACGACTCCATCCTTTCCGGAATTGTGGAACCATACTAGTAAGTTCATCGGTGTCTCTTATTCTAGTTAAAGATCAACCCATGTTGTTAATGATTCATTTTCTTTCACTTATTTCAGCAACTCGGTGGACTTCACCGAGGGTTGAAGGCTTGGATCAGTGGGTCCAAGAGAATCTGGACGTCACTAGGCCCGAGACCTGCACGTGGAAAGAACTAGCCCTTAAATATGAGGGGAAGGCCAAAAATCACGGGAGGTTAAACTCATCTTGCTTTTTCCTTTCGTATAAGAAAGCTGATTAACATTTTTCTCTTGTTGAATTCAGGTCTACCCCTCTTGGTTATTCCTTCAGATTTTCAAATGCAGCGAAGTTGTTGTAGAAGGCCTTTTCCCCGATGGTTGTAGTCGGTACTGCATCTCGTGCAAGTGTTTCTTCTCAAAGTCCCCCGCCGGAGAATAAGCAATCGAAAAGGAGGCGTTCCTCCACGGTTGGAGGAAAGAATAAAAAGGACAAGAGTGTCGCGCCCGAGCCATATGCGGATGTCGTGGTAATGAGTGTCGTGCCTGAGCTGGCCATAGACATCGTGGTGATTGACGATGATGGAGGATCCAGTGGTGAGGGGGCTTCTTTACATAGAAGACGACGACCTTCATCAGCTTAATGGAATGCTTAATCTGTTGAGCTAGTTACGCCAACACATGACGATGATTTGGCACTTTGGGGGAGTATAATGTAGTGGAAGATGCCAATTCTCACTTCTGAGTCCAAATCGCTATTCCCGGTACCATGAGGTTGGGTACCAGGTCTCTCCCGTCCTCGGTTGATGAGAAACTAACAACTAGCACTGTGATTGTCGCAGCTGCTTCTCAACCTACAATGGCATCAACTTCATCTCCTTCTTCCCCCACTCTGCCTTCGCCACCAACAACTGCTACATCATCTCTACCGGACGTAGTTGCCCCAGAGAAGGGTGTCCCTATTCCCCAGTCCCCAGTTCATGGGATTTTGGGGTAAAATTATGCTTCCCCCTTTGAAGATCCCCAAAGGAGAAGGAGCGCTACCCTCTCAATCTCAACCGGATTCCATTTGTTATCCCGACCGGTGGAACTTGCTAACTATCTGAAGCCTTTGGCTTCAAAAAAAGATAGGGATAAGATACAAACTCTCTTGGGAGAGGGTTTGTTGAACAATGCCATGCACAACGCAGCGGTGATATAGTCTTTGTTTTCTTTGTTGTTTCTTCTATCTTTGTTATGAGAGGGTTTTGGAGTTTGCATTTTTGTTTTCAGGCCAACTTCCTTGCTTCTTAGGGCCTTCAAAGGCTGATTCGTGATAAGGAGGAACTTACCTTCGAGCAGCGAGATCAGACTATTGCTCGCCTCTCAGAACTGGAAGTACGAGCTGCTGAGGCCGTTGAGTTGGAGGCTCTATTGTAGCAAAGCGAGCAAGAAGTAGTGAGCCTTAGCCAGGATGTTGCCCCGTTAAGGGCACATTTTGAAGAAACTATGGCCAAATGGGTTTAAGTCCATAATGACATTCTTGTTACATCCGATTGCGAGGAGGCCTCCGCCGAAAGGTTGAGAAATTTGGAAGCAGCCATAAACTCCAAAGCTGAAGAAGTTAGTGCTACCGAGGAAAAGTATGCCCGGTTGGAGGAGAAGCATAAGAGGACCATAGAGCACAATATAACTTTCAGCTCCACTATAGGTAACCTTAATGTCAGCCTCCGGCCCATTAGATTCACGAGGAATAACCTTTCTGCCAAGGTTTACCGACAAAGAAGAACTTCAGCGCCGAGCGGCCTCCCTCATTGTTGAAAAAACATATTCTTTCTACAGCATGAGGATAAAAAACAATGAAAAGGACAAAGCGGGATGCCGAAATCGCTAAGGCCCGTGAGCTGGAGTCAACTATCAAAAGTGGTCTTTCGACTCGACCTGATGCTACCGACTCTTCTGGTTCCGGTTCTAAATTCTCGAGAACTGAAGAAGAACCGGAAGGTGATGATACTGAAGGAAAAAATGGTGAAGACCAAGATATTGATCTGGCGATGGATCCTCCCACTTCCCCTGGGGCGCAGATGCCTCTCTTTCTCCGGGATCCGGAGATGCAGTAGCTTAGTTTCTTCTTTCTTTCTTTCTCATATCTTTGTACTTGTGCTATTTTGCACGTTTATTGTGAATAGAAGCACTTTTTCGTTCAAGTATCGTGCAAGTTTTTCTCTTTGCGTACTTTTAGTTTAAATATTTGTGAAAGTTTTACTCTTTGCATCCTTTTTGTTTTCGTACATTTTTTGCACTGAGATATGCGAGGCTTCAGGTGTATTATCCCTGGTAGTATTTTGGTTATGGGCATAGGTTCTTCCGCAATCAACCCTTTAATGTAAGGGTTTCATAAGAGAGGGCCCTTTTATGTGTACGGTGCTCTTGAAGAGGACGTCTCCTGTTCATCATAGCACTAGCATTTGAAGTACTTGTTTAACTTTCAAATGATAAAATCAATTTATCGTTCAGACAAGAAACAAGATAGAAATAAAAGAACTTCACGTCAGTCCTTCCATTTTCAAAAGTACATAAGCATTCGTTGTGCTAAAAAGAAATTGCCATTTCTTGTGGCTAACTGTACAACTTGTTTCTAAGGGGCTGGCCGAACAGCCCCCAGTCTCGATGATATAACTATGTTTCCAGGTTTTGTATTCCAATCGATGTGGCAGTCATTGTTGTTGTATCCTCAAATCATCCCCCCCCCCCCCCC
>ML410852.1:36902-243102 GCA_005239525.1 Nicotiana knightiana
TCCGACTTCGTCCCTCGAGGTGTTGTTATCGACCCTCTACATTGTTTGATTTGCGGGAGCACTGAGAGGAACTGGATCTTCCATCCGCGTTGTTGGAAGCACCCGACAACGCCTGCCTTAATTCCGTCATGACCTGATCGTGCCGCGAGAGATGGCCCATAATGGCCTTTTGCTGCTCCCTTAGGATCCTTACTGTTTCAACGACGTGCTCGTCTTCAGCATCATCAGGAGTTGCCTCTCGAACATGTCGTAGATATTGCCCGCCATGAACCGGCGTGGCCTCATCCCCCTCGTTGCGGGTATCACTGATGGAATCTTCGTGCTAAGGCTGATATCCACGGGCCTCAAAGTTATATGTAATGTTGACATCTTTATCTGCCATTTCTAATGATTTTTGCTAAGAACAAAGAAACAAACAAGTTAGTAATGGATGTAGTGATCGATTCAATTACACAATTGCTTATGCCCCACGGTGGGCACCAAACTGTTTACACGTAAAACGGTACAGTTAAATTTATACGTTGTTTATAGATAAGGGAATCCATTTGATCCTAAAATGATAAACAAATTAGATAGAAATGTAATACTTAACGTTGAAACGAGATAAAACAATAGAGATCTCGAGCCCGGGAGCAGAGGTTCTGGAGGCGGTAAGAGCAATATAGTAAGCAAGAATGAATATTGTTATTGAACTTTGAACATAGTAGTGTTTGCTTGTTAGAAAATTTGTGCCTTTACAGTAATGGTAGAGCTCATTTTTTTATAGCTGCACCTAGAATCGCTTTCTCACGTGATTATTTAATTAGAACATATTTACCCTCTACAAAATTAACACACGAAACAATCATAGACAAATCATGGGATCTGGAACCGTATATCCATGTTATTGCAGGGTCATTCAGATACAAGTTAACGTCACACTGAAATACTTTTGGAGCTTACGTAAATAATCATGTTGCCATATAGTATCCCGATGTGGATACATGTGTTGTTCACTTTTTTCTGTATCAACTTATTCACACCTTTATAGTTTGTAATCCACACAACCTCTGGCAGCTTTCATTTTCTTTGCTGCTATCTATTCTTATATATATACTCTTCACCATTCTCTTATCCTACATCTAAAGAAGAAGGAAAAAGTAGAAAGACATGGCGAAAGACTATGTGGATCCGCCAGCAGCTCCGCTGTTTGATACGGCGGAGGTGAAGAAATGGTCTTTCTACAGAGCCCTCATTGCTGAATTTGTTGCCACACTTCTTTTCCTTTATGTTAGTGTTGCTACTGTTATTGGCCACAAGAAGCAAGTTGGTCCCTGCGACGGCGTTGGACTTCTTGGTATTGCATGGGCTTTTGGTGGCATGATTTTTGTTCTTGTCTACTGCACTGCTGGGATCTCTGGTACTACTCATTATCATCGTCTCCTTCTCTTCTTTTATTTTACCCTATTTTCTTCTTGAGAAAGCGTATATATTACCCAAGTAGTGTCCGCCTTATTGTTGCAATTCAACTTACATGTGTGAGTTTAGAACTTCTGGAGTTATAGAGGTTCAAATTGATGCTTTATTATCTTTCAAATTGTGTCGGTCTATTATAAATATCGATATCATTCTTTAAAAAAATATAATTAACATATATAATTGTGAATCTTATTCCACTAAGTGGTGTTGGATGAGTCTCTAGTAGGAGGATGCATCTGCCTCTGAAACAACATGATAATTCAAAATTTTAACCACGGAATTTGTAAGTTTTGAGGTTTAAATTGAACTTTAAAGAAGGTGTCTTGTGGTAAGTTCAAGTTCAATATATTTTCATTCATTATTTTGTCAAAAACTCCATTGTTTTGCATGTTATAGTGTAATAGAGATAAGAATGAGAAGTGACAGATTAAAAACGTGAACTTATAATTTTGGAGTATTCCCGTCAGAAGAAAAAGAAAAGAAGGAAAAGAAAAGACAATCTTCTTATTTGTCTTTCCCATTTTTCACCTTGAATTGAATACAAGGCAATTACAAAAGTTCACGTACTATCAGATAATTTGAAAATACTCATGCCTCTATTAGAGCTGAATAGGATACTGTCGAAAGAATTATTTCAAATAATGACCAAAAAAGACTTGGAGTACCCTTCAACCACAAAGTAATTAAACATGACAAAAACAAATTATGACAGCAATCATATAATTTCTTTTTCGGGGTTAACGAATGTGTATAGGTGGGCACATAAACCCAGCAGTAACATTTGGGTTATTACTGGCAAGGAAGGTGTCGTTACTGAGAGCAGTGGCTTACATGGCGGCGCAGTGCTTGGGAGCCATTTGCGGCGTTGGTTTAGTGAAAGGGTTCATGAAGCATGACTATAACACGTATGGTGGCGGTGCTAATACCGTTGCAGTTGGCTACTCTACGGGCGCAGCATTGGGTGCTGAGATCATTGGCACTTTCGTTCTTGTCTATACCGTCTTCTCCGCCACTGACCCCAAACGCAATTCACGTGATTCCCACGTCCCCGTAAGTCCTCTTCCTCCTTAATTTTACAAAATATTCACTATCTTTAATTTGAGAAAGTTGTTTGATTGCTTTGCACATTTCATATATACAATATTATCTAATACTACTAAGTCTTTAGTTAACCTAGAGAAAGCGTCTTAATTACGAGATGCATATGGATAATTAGTTCAATAACATAGAGATTTGGAGTGCATCGGAGGTACGAATAAGGTTGCACGCTTTGAACTTCAATAATAAAAGCTCTCTATTGATGAATCCTTATTTTACCTCGAAATACGAATAACAATTAAACTTGTAATGTGGTTATAAGGATATACAATTTAATTCAATGTTAATTGATAAACACCTAAATAAATAAATGAATTAAATGACTCAAATGGATCAAACCCGGGGTGATTAATCGTCCTCGAACTGGATTAGACTCGAGAACAATCGCCAAGAACAACAGAACAACAATAATATGAACAACACAATTAAAGGCGAATAAAAGAGTATTTGTATTTCTCAGCAGTGTAAGTAAGACCTCGTATATGATGATAATTATAATAATGATGATAAAGATGCCCCCTACAAATGAATAAGATTCCTCTTTATATGGTAGAGGAATCCTAAATAAGGTATGACTCTAATTGCGGAAGTAAAATACATGATTGATATTATTAACCGACAATAGCTCTACTGGCTCCGAGATTCTCGCTGATTGATGGTCGATTGCGGATATCTCGTGATTCTGTTATGGGGGTGTCGACCCAACCTGGTCTCGACCCCTTAGCCTTCATATTCTTTGAGCCTGAACTTGCTTCGATGCCTGTTTAAAATCGAGACGTACCCTCGAACCCACAGAATTGGGTACGTCTAGATTTTTACAGTACACAGATAGTCCCTGCGTTTCTTAGAATGAAAAGATAAGAAACGATTTGAGCCCCGATTTACCTATACCCCGACCATGATGCCATTCTTATGACGTAAGCAACATATATGACCGAAACGTCCTGCCAGTTCGGTCCCCAAAAAACCATCAATGCATATTAGCCATTGGTCGGCCACTAGTAGTACCGAACCGTCGTCTTAAACCTATAAATACCATCTCCTTAATAGATTCAAGTTTTACTTTGCTTTGATCACAAACCCTTGAGCTCACAAACCTTCTAATTTTCCTTCTCACCGCCGCTTATCAAACCATCGTCGCTCCCACCGGATCCGCCAGCTCTATATCTTCTTTTTTCGCTCTCAACTCATATACAAATGGCAAAGACCTCCAAAAAGGTACGGCAAAAGGAGAAAACTCCATCTTCTTCTTCCCAGTCGGCCGGCGATAAAACGCAGGTAGAGCCGGCCGTCCATGAATACGTTCACCGCTCCTGCATCCTTAGAACCGATTTTAAGGTCGATAACCCCTCATCGGTGCCGTACCGATGTGAGCACATGTCGGCGTACATGTGTTCGAGTACCGAGGGCCATATCAAGGCTATGAGGACATACTGCAGATGGGGCCCGGAGGTGGTGGTGCAAATTCCTTCGCCCGAAGAGAGCATCACCACACATGTGAAGGGGTTCTTGAGTGTGTACACGTATCCCTTCACATTGGGTCCCGTCGACACCGTGATCTTCGACTTCTGTAAGAGCTATGAGGTCACGCTCGGTAAACTTCACCCCTCGCTTTGGCGCATAGTGATCATGTTGCGCTTCTACTTCAACGAGGCCGGGGATTGGTGTTAACATTGGACCATCTCATGCGATTATACAGACCTCGACTCTATCGAGGGTTGATCGGACTTAACTGCTTCTTGAATACGAGGACAAAGATCGGGGTTGGATGAGTCGATTCATAGGGGTAAGGACCTGTGACATAATAACCGAAGAAAATATGTTGTTTCCCGAGGAGTGGAGAGACAAACGTGAGTACCCTTTGTCTTTTCGGTTCTGTGTCCCTGTTGATTTTGCCTAACGTTTTTCTCTGACCACACAGCCGACCATTGGATGCCCAAGGCGGTGCCTGACTTTGAGGATTGGATCCATAGGCTTGCCTCCACCTCGACCCGTGGTGAACGAGTGTGGAGGGATTTGGCTAAAGGCAAATGGGAAGCCAAAACCCTCGGTAAGGTCCCTTCTCATGTACTCTGAAGCAACTACCCCCTTTTCTCCATTACTAATCTCCAGTTTATGTAGGTTTGACCAAAGATGCCATCATGAGGCTCTCGAGAAAAGGTGGAGAAGTCGAGTCCCTGGCTCCGGGGCCTGAAAAGGAAAAGAAAAGGAAGGACACCTCTCAATTCGAAGTCTCCAAGCCCAGGCCTCGGAGGGTGAGGAGAAGAGAAGTCGGCCTTAAGGCGGATACAGTCAAAATGTTGAGGGACTAGGACGAGGAAGAAGGCTCCTCGGTGTTTCTATCTTGTTCTAGAAAGTCTATTAAGGTAGCTACGCATCCCAAACTGCCGCCTGCTACAACCGAGCCTCACGGAGAGGAGGCTTTGAAAATAAAATCAGGGGTGAACTCCAAATCTCCTGAGGTCGAGACGGTGTCTTGATCATCGACTTCTACACCGGGAAGGGCCGATTCTGAGACGGGGAAGGTCGGACAGAGCACTCCGAGCGATTTGCTCGGGGCCATGACAATAGGTCAAATGCCTTCCATGCCGGTCTTTTCCGAAGGGGCGATAAGGGATTCCAAAAGGCTGAAGACCCCCGAGATTGGTGGAGGATCCAGCACTGGTGATCCTTTTCAGGATTTATTCGTGGGGGTCGATGATGCCTCTGATATCACTGATGATTCGATCCTCATGGCGGAAGCTCAGCGTCTTTTCTCTAAGGTAAGTGCTCGTTGTTTTTTGGTCATTCCTCTTTATTTTTATTCTTTCTAACTTGTGTTTTTTTTCCTTTGTACATGCTTCTGCCAAGTTCCACACTGACCTTAGTCGGTGTAAAGCCGATCTTCTGAGGGTCTCGAAAGAGAGGAACGTTCTGCAGAGTCTTTGTGGCCAAAAGGACGAGGTCATAAAGGACCTTCAAGTGGAGCTGGCCAAAGCCCACGAGAAGGAGGCCGAGTTGGATAGCAGGCAACTGCTTTGTTGATACAGTATGGTTCGACTAGACTGTGGAAGTTAAATCCTCGAAATCTCAGCTGCAGTAGAAGGTGGAGAAGATTGGTCTCCTTCGAGCGGAGGACGACCAGGTCAAGACCGATTGCGATCGGTGGAAATCCAATATGGATTGCCTTGTTGTTGAAAAGGAAGCAGCTTTGTCCAAGCTATCTTTGGCGGGGGCCCAACTCCTAGACCTCAAAGAAAAGGGCTCTTCTCAGGCGAAAAGGGTCGAAGAGCTCGAAGCCAGACTCGGCGAGGCCAGGGCTGAAATTGAAAGGACCAAGGCCAGGGCAAACAAATCCATAGCGTTATACTGGGACGATATTGTAGTAGGTCAAACCTAGCTGAGGGAGGCTTCCAATCGGGAACAATAGCGTAGTGAATTAGCTAAGTGTCGATCCCGGAGAGAAACTCTCGAGGAGGTTCATGATCGAGGTGTTGACCTTTCTGAAGAGATTGCTCGGGCAAAAGAGCTCGAGACCGAGGCCAGGAAGCTCGTCTCTTCCGATGATGATGAAGATGACGGGTCTAGTAGCGGAGAAGATGGCTGCGAGATTGCCGAGGAAGATGCCTCCGAACAATCTACTCAGGGGGAAATCGGCGTCGAGGGGGCTAGGCCCAATAATAACTAGGTTGTAACTTTTTTCTTCTTTTTCTTTTGTAAGGCCCTGGTTGGCCCCTTTGTACATATATTTTTGGTATAATGAAAAATATTCTTTTAACGTCTCCATGTCCTTGTATTTTTAATTGTCTTAGTTTTAATTCGTGATCGAAATAAACCCTTAGGTTTACTTGTTTTTTTGGGGGCGATTCCCCGAGTTGCGAAGACAAGTCCCCGAGTCCAAAACTCATTTGAAAACTTGTCTCGGGGATGGCTCGCTCCAAATTGCCAGATGAGTTATTTCAAGTAACCAAGCTTGAGTAATTTTATAGAATAGGGTAAGCCCTTAGGTTTTTATCGATGATTGTTAAGCTTTCGGGCTCATCATTATACCTTTTATATAGCTTTAATCGTTCGTTTAAGCTCGTAATAAGCAAACCCTTGGGTTTGAATTGAGTGAGATCAAGGTCTCTAACTTTAATTGTATTGGCCTTTCGGCTTATGCGATCGGCCCTTGGGCTCTTTTATACCAGCCCTTAGGCTCTTTAAATCGGCCCTTAAGATCTTTTAGGTCGGCCCTTAGGATCTTTAAGTTGGGCCAATTTGGCCTCTAAAAGCGGCTATACTTTTTCCCTGTTTTCGGCTAAAAGACTTGGCGAAAATTTATTTATGCCTTAGCATGTATTTTTTGTACTCGTTTGGTTTTTTAAGGGTTTGACAATCGGAACTCGAATTTTATTAACCTATTTGTGTTGAGATAATTTGACATCTCTTGAGTCTTTTTCGAAGGCTGATGTTATCGAAGCCTTTGAATTATTCGAGGGCTTATTTTATTGAAGCCCTTTTTTATTTGCTTTGCCGAGGGTAGCCTTATTTAACGGGTTTTCCAAAGTATTTGAAGGCCTTTAATTTATGGAGGAAGTCGGACGTTTCCGAGCCGCATTATTTCGGTCGTAGCCTTTTTATATAACCATAGTCTTTGATCTTGTCATAACCTTTGGGTATGTCTATTAGACTTTTTTCCCGATAGCATTTCAAAGTTGTTCGAAATGTTAGTCCCCGAGTGTGACGACCTTGGCCTGTATATCGGGGGGTGTCTCTTTGAGGTCTTATGGTTTCGAACTCAAGCAGCTCGAGTAGGTAGTCCCCGAGTGTTCGAGGTATTGTTGCACTTGGCCCTTAGGCATTTTTCACACGTGTTAGTTTTGCACAATAGATCATAAGTATGTGACTCGTATAATAGAAATCCTACTTCAAACATGAGATGTTTGGGAAAAAAGAGAGGACTTCTTTGTATTATTCATATCTTCTTTGTATTATTCATACATTCATACATGTTTTGTTGTCGGGGCTCGGCTATTCTATATGGATACGGTTCATTCGATCGTTTGGCCCATTACAAAATTATTCCTATCGAGACCCATTTACATAACCAAACATCCGAGGGTGATGCCCCCTAATATTCGAGGTTGATTGTAAAGAAGCCTTGGATACTATTGAATTATCCCTAGGTAGCACATAGTGTTTTACTCATTAAAAACCTTGTGGAAAAACCCATTTGGGATAAAAACTAGTCTTAAGGGAAAAAGAGTGCAACGCGTACTTTAAAACATGAGGTCTTGATTTCTTGGACCGGGTACCTGCAATAAGTTAGTTTTGAATATTCAAGTAAATGAAAAAGGAGAAATCCATACCTTAGCAATAATATCTCTTGAGAAGTGATATGTTCCAATTATTCGACAATAGCTCACCATCCATTGTTCCAAGCTTGTGTGACCATTTCCCGACTATGTCGAGGATCTGATAGGGTCCTTCCCAGTTGGGACCGATTTTCCCTTCATTAGGGTCTCAAGTATTGATGGTGATTTTCCTTAAGACCGGTTCTCCGACTTTGAAGTGCCGAAGATTGGTTCTTCTGTTGTAATACCTCTCGATTCGTTATTTTTGGGCAGCCATTCAAACGAGCGCTGCTTCTCATCATTCGCCTAACAATTCGAGGATGGTATTCATTGCCTCGTGGTTTGATTCTTCCGTTGTATGTCAAAACCTGGCGCTGGGCTATCCGACTGGTATTAAGGCTTCGGAGCCATAGACCAAAGAAAATGGGGTTGCTCCGGTACTGGATTTCGATGTCGTCCGATATGCCCATAGAACCTCGGACAACTTTTCTCTCCACTTTCCTTTGACTTCGTTTAACCTTTTCTTCAAGTTTTGGATGATAGTTTTATTTGTTGATTCGGCCTGCCCATTTCCACTAGAGTGATAAGGCATCGATAATATCCTCTTAATTTTTTGATCTTCGAGGAATTTTGTTACCTTACTTCCGATGAATTTTTTACCATTGTCACACACTATCTCCGCAGGTATCCCAAATCGATACGCAATGTGATCCCATATGAAGTCGGTCACTTCTTTTTCCCTAACTTTTTCGAAGGCCTGTGCTTCATCCCATTTAGAGAAATAGTCAGTCATAAATAATATGAATCTAGCTTTACCTGGGGCCGATGTTAGAGGATCGACGATGTCCATTCCCCATTTCATGAATGGCCACGGGGATAGGACCAAGTGAAGTTGTTCATCGGGCTGGTGAATCATTGGTGTGAACCTTTGGCATTTGTTGCATTTTCGAACGAACTCCTTAGAGTCCCTTTCCATGATATCCCAATAGTATCCTACTCTGATGACCTTTCGAACTAGTGACTCGGCGTCGGAATGGTATCCACAAGTGCCTTCATGGATTTCTAGTAAAACATAATCAGTATCTCCCCCCCCCCCCANNCCCCCCCCCCCCCAGGTATACGGCCAATGGACCATCAAACGTCCTTCTGTATAACGCCACATCCTAATCTAATGTGAACCGAGATGCTTTAGTTCGTAAGACCTTGATTCTTTGCGATCCGAGTTAGCTTCCCATTTTTCAAGTATTCGATGTACTTGTTCCTCCAATCCCGAGTTAAGCTTGTGTAATTTATTTCAGCGTGCCCTTCCTCGATTACAGAGCTGGACGACAGCCCGAGCCAATTTTGTCTTTGTCGACCGACGATCCCAAGTTGGCAAGTGCGTCGGCCTCGCTATTCTGTTCCCGAGGTACATGTTGCAGGGTCCATTCTTTGAAACGGTGCAAAGTGACCTGAAATTTGTCCAAATATCTTTGCATCATGTCTTCTCGAACTTCGAAGGTGTCGTTTACCTGGTTAACTACCAGTAGGGAGTCACATTTAGCTTCGACGAATTCCGCTCCCAAGTTCTTAGCTAGTTCGAGACCTGCAATCATATCCTCATACTCGTCCTCGTTGTTAGTCAGTTTGGCAGTTTTAATCGATTGTCTAATAACATTGCCCGTAGGCAGTTTCAAAACGATACCAAGCTCGGACCCTTTCACGTTCGAGGCTCCGTCCATGAAGAGGGTCCATACCCCCGATGAGGTTCCCGATTTTAGCAGAAGTTCCTTTTCCACTTCGGGCACGAGGGTTGGCAAAAATTCTTCCATGAAGCCTGCTAATATTTGACACTTGATGGCCGCTCGGAGCTAATACTCAATATCGTACCCGCCAAGTTCGACGGCCCACTTGGCCAATCGACCCGATAGCTCGGGCTTATGCAATATTTTTCGAAGGGGATATGTGGTAATGACATATATAGGATGACACTGAAAATATGGCTTTAGTTTTCTAGATGCGCTTATTAGTGCAAGTGCTAATTTTTCTAGGTGTGGATATCTGGTTTCAGCATCTCCCAAAGTTCGACTTACGTAGTAAACAGGAAACAGCGTACCTTCTTCTTCTCGGTCTAGTACTCCACTTACCGCTATCTCGGACACCGCCAAGTATAAGTACAGCTTCTCATCTACCTTTGGGGTGTGGAGCAAAGGTGGGCTCGATAGGTACCGTTTCAACTCCTCCAATGCTTGCTGGCATTCCGGAGTCCATGTAAAATCGTTTTTCTTTTTAAGCAAGGAAAAGAATCTGTGACTCCGATCTGATGACCTTGAAATGAACTGGCCTAGGGCAGCTACCCGCTCATTTAGCCTTTGAACGGCTTTTATGTTGTCCACAACGGTGATGTCCTCGATGGCCTTGATTTTATCGGATTGATCTAGATTCCCCGATTTGACACCATGAAGCCGAGGAATTTACCCGAGCCGACCCTGAAGGCACACTTTTCGGGGTTGAGTTTCATGTTGTACTTCCTCAAGATTTTGAATGTCTCCTGCAAATGAGTCAAATGGTCCTCTGTCCAGGGACTTAACTAACATGTTGTCAATGTAAACTTCCATTAATTTTCCTATCTGTTCTTCGAACACCTTGTTAACTAGGCGTTGATATGTAGCTCCCGCATTTTTTAGCCCAAAGGGCAATACATTATAGCAATAAGTTCCAAACTTAGTGATAAAAGAAGTTTTTTCCTGGTCTTCTGTGTCCATCTGAATTTGGTTGTACCCATAATAGGCGTCGAGAAAAGTAAGTATCTCGTGGTCGGCCGCGGCATCGATCATTCGATCGATGTTAGGCAAAGGGAAGGAGCCTGTTGGACATACTTTATTTAGGTCCTTATAATCTACACACATTTTAATCTTGTTCCCCTTTTTGGGGACTACGACTCTGTTGGCTAACCACTCGGGATATTTGACTTCCGGATGGACCCTATTTTAAGGAGTTTAGTTACCTATTCCTTTATGAATGTGTGATTCCCCTCGGACTGAGGCCTTCTCTTTTGCTTTATCGGTCTGAACTTGAGATCCAAGCTCAACCGATGGGTTGTAATCTCGGGCGGGATTTCTGTCATATCTAAATGGGACCATGCAAAGCAATCCATGTTATCAATAAGAAATTTAATGAGTTTTTTCCTGAGTTCGGGGGTTGACCCCGTTCCCAGGTATACCTTGCGTTTGGGTAGATACTCGATGAGTATCACCTGTCCAGATCTTCAATCGTGGACTTAGTTGCATCCGACTCTTCGGGAACGACGAAAGTTCGAGGATGAGAAAATCCTCTTCATCATCTTTGATTACCTACTTGTCCGCTTCGGTCGAGGTTGGGGACGGTGATTTCTATTTGGCTTCTTGTTTATCTTCGATGCTCAACTTTTCTGAGGCCGAGAGTGTTGGTATTAGCATCACCTCATCGACTGCAAACATCTCCTTTGCAGCGTGTTGTTCCCCGCAAACTGTTTTCACCCCAAAATGATTCCATTTCTACCATTATTATGATAATACATATTCCAACCTGTTTGAATATCCCTTGCTGGGAACTTCATCATTTGGCGAAGGTTGACGGTACCGCCATCATATTATGGATCCATGGCCTCCCGAGTAGTGAATTGTACCTCATGTCACCTTCGATGACGTGAAATTTTGTGTCCTGTATGGTTCCGGCTACGTTTACTGGTAGGATTATATCTCCTTTTGTTGTTTCGCTAGCCATGTTAAAGTCGTTTAGGACTCGAGACGCGGGTACAATTTGATCAAGTAAGCCGAGTTGTTCTACGACCCTCGACTTGATTATGTTTGCCGAGCTACCTGGATCCACAAGAACACGTTTAACTTGAATTTTATTTAGCAAAATAAAAATTACTAGGGCGTCGTTGTGTGGTTGGGAGAGGCCTTCTGTCTCCTTGCCGTTGAATGTAAGAGCGTCTTCGGGAATGTCGCCTCGGGTCCGTTTTTCCCTTGTAATTGATACTTTGGTGCGCTTGAAGATAGGTCCTTGTGGGACATCGACCCCACCGGCAATCATGTGGATAACATGCTGAGGTTTTTCTTCCTCATTCTTTTTGTTGGCGTCTCTTTCCCTGGAGTGATTTTTGGCTCTGTCACAGAGGAATTCTCTAAGATGACCCTCGTTGAATAATCGAGCTACTTCCTCTCTCAACTGTCTGCGGTCTTCGGTCCAATGGCCATGTGTGCCATGGTATTTGCACATCAAGTTAGGATTCCTTTGAAATGGATCGGTTTGTATAGGTCTGGGCCACCTAGTGTCTTTAATCCTTCCAATGGCCGATACGATACCCGAGGCATCGACACTGAAATTGTACTCCGATAATCGGGGTGCTTCTGTGGGATCCGCGTATTTGTCGAATCCAGTCTTGCTCATGAGTCCCCGAGAATTATGTCCTCGGTCACCCCTTCGATCGTTGCGGGCGGAATTACATCTCATATGGTTGTTTCTTCTTTCCGTGACATATGGATGATATCTATCTTTGTTCGACCTCGATTCTCTGTCGAGATCCCTTTGGTTCTTACCTGTCGACCGGCTTGGGTGCTATGAACTCGAGGGGGCTCCCAGTTGATCATCCTCGACTCTAATCTTCGACTGATACCGGTGGTGGATATCTGCCCAAGTCATAGCTGGGTATTCTATCAAATTTTGCTTCAGTTGGCGTGATGAAATCGAACTCCGGTCGTTTAGTCCCTAGGTGAAAGCCTGAACAGCCCAGTCGTCAGTAACCGGTGGTAACTCCATACGCTCCATTTGGAATTGAGATACAAACTCCCGTAGCATCTCGTTTTCCCTCTGTTTTACCTTGAAGAGGTCCGATTTTCTCGTTGCGACCTTTATAGCTCCAGCGTGCGCCTTCACAAACGAATCTGCCAACAAGGGGAACGAATCGATAGAGTTCGGAGGCAAGTTATGATACCAAATCATGGCTCCCTTGGACAGGGTCTCTCCGAATTTCTTCAGCAATACTGACTCGAGTTCATCATCTTCCAAATCATTTCCTTTAATAGAACACGTATAAGAGGTAACGCGCTCATTGGAGTCCGAGGTCCTGTTGTACTTTGGTATATCGGGCATTCTGAACTTCTTCGGTATGGGCTTTGGAGCCGCACTTGGAGGGAATGGTTTTTGTACAAATTTTTTGAATTCTATTCCCTTTAAGATCGGTGGTTCCCCCGGAATCTAATTAACGCGAGAGTTATAGGTCTCCACATTTTTATCGTTGGCCTCAATCTTCTTTTCCCCCAACTCTATTCTCTTAGTAAGTTCCTCGAGCATTCTCATTATAGCAGGGTCAGTCGTCAAAGTATTGTCACCTGATCTTTCAGGCATTGGCTTAGTACGATGAATAGCCTCTTTCTCGACCCTATTCGGAGCCACATGCCGATTCTGCAACTGGGCAATAGCGTTATGTTGGGCTTGAGGCATTTCAAATATGACTTGGAGACTAACACCTCCGTCTCCTCTTCCCTAGGTACCTCCACCGTTGGTCCGACCCTCTCTGTGTATGCTTCCATCGGGGTCTCCGCCTAAATTTTCATTCAAAGCAATATGTGAACCAACATTGACTGGGTTGGCGAGCGGTGCTCCTCCGAGGTCAGCTTGTGGAACCTCGATTCCTGGAGCGATAACATTCTCGTTCTCTCCGTGGAGTCCGAGGCCGTTGTCACCATGTGTAGTTGTGTTTTGTGAGTTTGACATGATTTATCCTGAAAATAAAAATTCTTGACAAGAAACAAGCGTAAAATAGTGTGTTATACCGGAATTAACACCGAAAAATCGCTATTATCCTTAGCCCTGCGGTTGGCGCCAAACTGTTTACCTCGAAATACGAGTAACAATTAAACTTTTTATGTTACAAGGATATGAGATCTAATTCAAAGTTAATTGATAAACAGCTAAATAAATAAATGAATTAAATGACTCAAATGGATCAAACCCGGGTTGTAGTGATTAATCGTCCTCGAACTGGATTAGACTCGAGAACAATCGCCAAGAACAGTAGAACAACAATAATATGAACAACACAAATGTAAGAGTTAAAGGCGAATAAAAGAGCGTTTGTATTTCTCAGCAGTGTAAGTTATAAGAACTCGTGTATGATGATAATTATAATAATGATGATAAAGATGCCTCCTACAAATGAATAAGATTCCTCTTTATATTGTAGAGGAATCCTAAATAAGGTATGACTCTAATTGCAGAAGTAAAATACATGATTGATATTATTAATCGCCAATAGTTCTACTGGCTCCGAGATTCTAGCCGGGATTGATGGTCGATTGTGGATATCTCGTGATTCTGTTATTGTGGTGTCGACCCAACCTGGTCTCAACCCCTTAGCCTTCATATTCTCTGAGCCTGAACTTGCTTCGATGCCTGTTTAAAATCGAGACGTACCCTCGAACCCACAGAATTGGGTACGTCTCGATTTTTAGCGTACACACCGTAGCCTCCCTTTTTTTTTCCCGACTAAGCGTAGGCAAATGGGATTTGTCTATGCTGAGATCTGAACTCTGATATCCAGGGATTGTACCGGTCCACTATATCCCACACCGCTGAGTGCCTTAGCCTACTGGTTACTCAGGTCTCAAATTTTAATCTATTGGTGTGCACTTGAGGGTGCCGATGCTCGTAAACTAGTGCTATAGAAATCAGTAAATACATCATACTTTTTGACAACAAAAAAAAAAAGAATATTTAAAGACTCTGTCAAAGATAAACTCCACCTAAACAAGAGATTATAGTCTGTGTGTTATATGATTTTGCTATTTCGTTACCTTTCTTCCACAGGTATTAGCACCACTGCCAATTGGTTTCGCGGTGTTTATGGTTCATTTGGCCACTATTCCCATCACTGGAACTGGGATCAATCCTGCTAGGAGTTTTGGAGCTGCTGTCATTTACAACCATACCACAGCTTGGAATGACCATGTAAGTATTTATACTAGTTATGATAGTTGTATTTCGAACTGTCTTTTAAAGTTCAGAAGAGCTAATTAGTCTCATAATATTTCCCTTATCTGTTTTCGTAGTGGATCTTCTGGGTTGGACCCTTTCTGGGAGCATTGGCTGCTGCCCTATATTACCAGCAAGTTCTGCGAGCTCAAGCTGCCAAAACTTTGAGCTCCTTTCACAGCAACCCCAGCATTTGAGCAGCTAGTCTCTCATCATTATGATAATGCTGGCCTTGAATTTCTTCTGTTTTTTACGCACTTTTTTTGTTCTATCAATGCTGTTGATTATTCTTCACTCAGTTTTAAGTTCTGCCTAGTTTCTCTTTAGATATTTCACTACTTCCGCAGTATTTAGTAATGACGAGAATTAAATTACTTTGGACTTTCTCTTAATACTATGCACGGGCCCAACATTTGAAATTATATATAATCCCTACGTACCTTAAATAACTATAATTGTACAAACACAAAAACAAAATAAAAATGATAACATTGAAGACTGCCTATTACTCAGAATATACATATTCAAAATTTGTTCGAGAAAATAAGATTTTGCTTCTTTGAAATTACATCCACAAAGATAATCATACAAAATGACTGTCCATCATGACTGATTAATAACATAACTCTTGCTGGTGAGTAGCTACTCTAACAACATGACTGAGTAACCATATATAAGATCAGAGAAATAGGTAACCCAAACTTATCATACATCTTTGTCCATATTTTTATGCTTCTTGGTGCTTGATCTTAATAAGTGTATATACTTTCTTGAAAAGGTTGAGTAGTGTGAGAATATCATAACTTCAGGAAATCTAAAAGTACCAGAAGTCTCCTGCAAAAGTCATTAATTGTATTAAAAGCAACTCACAAGCGGAGTTGGAAGTTTTATCAACCATTTAATTTGTAACTTTTACATGAAGAAGTCTAACAAAGAAGCAATGTAGCAATCTTATAAAAACTGTTGAGTGAAGAGCAATAAAAAAAATGAAGAAAAAACATATGTTGATTCAGTATTTAGCTAAAAGTCAGTTCAATAATATCAATAGATAATAACAATATTGTGTTTCTACAATGAACTTGCAGTCCAATCATATGTTAATAATATAAGAACAATTAGATTCTAAAGAGCTAACCAGATAATATTATGCACAATTTGTTATTCTATAAAAATTAAATTAAATTCAAATGGTGAAATACATAAACAACATGTTTAAGTCGTCCACAATAACCACATAGACACCTCAACTGATCCCATTATCAATTATACTTCTTTTCAAAAGTACGTCATCGTGAACCCTCACACTAACATAGCAAATTGTGTTTTGTATTCACATCTGAGCACGCGAAACCCTCAAAATTAAGCTTTTTCCTTTTTTTAAATTAAATTTAACCTTACTTTATGTGGATCAGCCATAACTTTATGTGCGTCCCAATTTATTTTTAATACTTTTCACATTAAGTTCATTTTCTTCCTGAAATAATTCATCTCCACCAGCAAACTTTTCTGACCTAAACATGGCACCTAAACATGGCAATATCAGTAGCTTATTCACCTTCGGACGTGAATCCACCTCCTCTCATTCAATCTTAAAATAAAAACAATCAATAATAGCCATCACACTATAATAATATCAATTGACCACCCATAAATTTTCGGTCCCATTTCCAGCAATTTACCTTCTCTGATTCCCTTCTGAGGTTAAAATTTGAAATCTTTCATGGTCCAATTAAGTTTCCTTTTAACAGCTAAAAGCGAAGCTCCACTTTTTCTGCTTCATTCCATCGACGACGATTTCGTAAGAAATGAAGCACAATGATAAAGAAGCAGTAGCATAACTATGTGAATACTTAATTCAACCTACCAGCAAGCCAAATAATTGTGTAATTAAGTTGTCTTTTGGACTAAGAAAATTGTGAATTTTGTTACATGTGATAGTGGGGAAGAGGAGTTTGGAAGAAGGAAAAGGGGGCGAGATGAACAAGAGCGGAGGAGTCATCTCTCATCAGAGCAGAAGATTGGAGGCAAGCGTAACTCACATATATGAACTACCGAACTCAGGTGTTCACAAGATGCATTTGATAACCACTTGAAGTGTCAAAATGATAAAGGTTAGTTGAGGTGTCTGTATGGTCGTTGAATACAACTTAAATGGGGAGTTTGTATTTTGCCAATTCAAAACAAAACAAAAATTATTAGTGGAACCCACACAAGAGTCTAGCCAAAATTATGTTACTCCTTCTATCACTTGGAATGAAGGGAATGATCCATTCATCCCATGCTAAGTAGAGAGTTGTGAATATAGTTCAAAGAACTATTCTCTCCTAACTTAACAATGCACAATTTTATTTGGCGCAGATAGAGGAAGAATTTTAAAATTGACAAAAGAAATTAAAATCAAAATTTTTTTATACTAATCACAGGAATAAGTTGGAAAAGATGTCAATACAAAGTTAATAATATTCGGACTCTTAATCTATTTTTCAGTAACTGTTAGAACTTGTTAGAATTGAAAACATCAAATGAGACGAAGCAATAGAACTATTACATTTGAAAGAGTTTGAATTTTCGACCAAATAGAGCGCTATGATCTAATAGAATAGGCATCACATTATTAGCAGAAGGAAATTATTTCATATCCAGAATTACTCTTTTTTAGCCGATTCCCTATCTTTGTAGCACGAAAAATAATTATCTTCAACTAAGATTGTCCAATATCCAAAATTACTCCCTATATATTTGTGGAGCATGTTTTCCTGTCAAGAGAATTCATATTATTCGACAAATAATGTTGTGTTAAATTTAACATATTTATAGAAATTAATTAACTATTTGCACTCCTTTAAAAGTTAAATCCATAACTAAAAAAAAATGCTCTGCACTCTTACTTCTAAAGTGGGTACTTCTAAATGTGTTTAGAGAAATATTAAGAAAGCGGTATGAGGATCGTCATCTTCACTATAAAGATGATCGGCCAAATTTCAGTAAAGAAATCTTTTTTATCAGAATTCGGTAAACATAAAATCGGGATCAAAATTCAATTAGCTTCTGGATATTTTTTTATCACATAGTTTCATCGAGAACAAACAGAAAAAGGGAGCAGTGCACAAACATTCCCTAAATAAGCAGAAACGAAATTTTAAAGGCAAAGGAAAAATGTAATTCGCATGAATATAAGATTCCTTCTGTGCACATTCAACCGTGTAATTTTATCCCTAAGAATCCTTCTAAAATATGAAATCATTTACTGTTTTAACTTTATCGAATTAGTAGACCATGGCAAATATATGATTATATCGAGAAAATTAAAGTAAAACAACCTCAAATATCCCCATAAAGCACTCACAACAAAGACAATTAGATGCATGTACAATAAAAATTAAGAATATTTTAAAAAGATTATTACCTTTATACATATCATAAAGCTTGTACCTAGAGATTCAACCTTTATAGAGCAACAAACACATAGAAAAAGACCACTATTGTTATCGGCGAAGAACTCCAAGTTCTACCCTAAACTCTTCAAACTCACGCCTAACTCTCATACAAAAGTCAAATAAGATCAGAAAATATAATAAGGGAAAAGCAGTAAGAATTGGAAGAAAATAAAATAAAAAAGGAGCAGACCTGAAAGTAGCAATACCCAGGTGAGAAAATGGAGAGAACTGGAAAAAAAATTGTTTGAGAAGTCTGGGGAGAACTTGAACAAGTATAACGGAAAAAAAAAAGAAGGTAAAATAATCAACTAGAAAAATATTTGGGAAAAAATTAAAAGAAAAGTATACCTCAAATTGGTTAGGAGATGGAATTGGGAAGTGAAAGAGATATCTTCTAGAATTGTGTAGTGTTAGCTTTGAAAAAAGCTACCTCAACAAAATACTTTTATGGTTGAGCTAAATGACAATTATAGCCTTGGTCGACCATCATGGCTTTTCTATATAATAGAAAAGAAATATTTTACTAGTTCCACTGTCCTTAGAAATGATAAGAATTCAAATCACTTAGGACGGCAGAGCAAGCCATTACTAAACAAGCTAGCGAAGTCCTTGTGGTGATTAGCCTAATTGCTCATTGACAAATAGATCAGCATCAAGAAATAAGTCCAGATATAAATTCAGACGTTATACATGTGCAATCCAGCACCAATATTAGATTAATCTAGAACCAGTTTTTCATTGTGCTTAATTAGCTAATTGTTCATCAGTATGATATCAGCATCAGAAAATAGCCAAGGTATGAGTTCAAACGTAATGCTTCAATATAAACAGAAGAAATCCAATTCTACCAATTTAAACAGTGGATACACAAACTCATGACAGCTATCAAGCTGATCAACACTAACACTTAAAGCAGACGACATCCATGTCTTCTTACGATTGAGATTCAATGAACCAGCTTCTCTTTCGTTCTATTACCGGTCATTGCAAATCTAAAACTTGCTTTTATGGTCAGAGAAGCAGAAAACGTAATCAAAAGGTCAAAAAGTAGGAGACCTGATCGATGAAGATAATAATAAACTTCAAGTGAGGTAATGCTAATACCCTTGATCCTAAAATCAAGCTCCACTGGCTTTTCAGATACATTTCTTCTTCATAGGGGCAAAAGCAATACAGGACAAGGGATGAACTCAGCGAGTAGGTTTGCATCAACATGCTTGGAATGGATAGCTTCCATACTCATTATTACCACATCCAAGTTCATCTCATCGGCAATTTCACCAATAATGGCCGTTGGCTTGCTTCCTTCACCTAGCCGCTCCAACAGCTTGAACTCCTGATATCCACCTGCGCAAATGTTTGCTTATACCCATCAGCAACTATACCAGACAACATGTAAAACTAAGGATGAGGAACAAGTTCACAGTCATAAGTATTACAGAAAGTTGACCATAACAAGCAGCATATACTACATATAAGCTACCAGAACATGTTTCAACTTTACCTATCTCAGCATACCCAGACGCTTGTGGTGCATGATCAAAATCAAGGGTAAAAAGATAATTGCAGACTCACATAACAGGAGCTCCACAACAGAATAATGAGATAACGAACTCATAATAAGATTGAAAAATCAGTCCAATATACAAGCCAAATGCTGAAGTTCCCCAAGATTACTCTGTGGCTCTGTGCTAATCGCAATGCAGCTTGCGTGTCAAATGCCAGTTGCTGCTAAGCACAGCAATGCAAGTCTAGTGCACCCATCCAAGTTGCACTTTTTATTCACAGTATATCAACTGGTTCATGCTCTTTAAATATAGGGTAAAAACAGTAAATACACACCTTCAGATAAATGCCACCGGATGCTCGCTAGTTGGGTCTCATGCTCCGGGACTGCTTCTTTCTCCTTTTCATCAATAACTGCAAAGACCATCAAGACCTAGATTTCTTGAAATCTATCACTAAAAGTTTCTGTACCAAGAAAGTCATCTCTGTAATTTAGCTTTTGAAAGAACCGATAGCACATAACATCTGGGACATCAATAAACGTACCAACAACTGTTATGTCAGCTCCATACTTCTTCGCCAAAGCAGCGGCAGTTGCTGCAGCCTGATAAATTTACGAGAATAAGTAATTTCCAAGGTTTATAAAAAAGTATACATGCCACTTACAAAATCAAATGAGCTAGGTGAATATGTTCAAACCAAGAAAGGGGTAGAAAGCAGCAAACAATATAATGCAGCTTGACAAAAAGAAACTGATGCAGTCTGCTTAATGTGTTCCAGGATTAGCCAATACATACCTTTTCTTAAAACCACAGTGAAGAGGAACTAAAAGGTCCAGCATTTTATTGAAGACCTTAAACCTCTTTAGATTTGGTGGTTGTACCATACGAATAGTTCAAACAGTTGAATTGGAGGTTAACTCTAAATAAAGATGGAAATGGAGGCAGTAGGCTTGCGGCAGGGAGCTATCTCCGTCACAGTCTAGCCCCACCATCCCGACCCATTTAATTTTCTTCTGCGCTTACAACCCACTATACCCTGCCCTTTCTACACCTTTCTGCCCCATTATGATAAGTTGCCTTCTATTTTTCCAACGTTAACTTTTTTCATTAACTTTTCCCTCTGTTCGCTTAACCCACCATGCCCATTGTAAATTTTCAATGGAACTGTAGATCTCCCCCCTTCCCCGTTGCTTTCCTCGCTTCAGAATCACCCCAACCCTCACATCTAAAGCTTCCCCAGTCCCATTGACATCCAGAGGTGAAATGTACTTTTTGATTTCAGCTAAGCTAACGACTGCTAATTTTGGAATCACAATCTGTCAAAAACATATGCTATGGTGAAAGAAAATTCACCAATAAAAGAATTACAGAGAACTTAGCAATCTTTCCTCAAAAGTGCCATTCTTCAAATATGACACTTGGAGAATGAACCTTATTCTCTTTTAAAAAATGCACAAATAGAAAGGAAGCAATGATTTGTCCATTTAAGCACCAATACTAAGAAGGAAAAATGTAGAGAAGAAGTGGACCTGTCTTGAACCCTCAGAGAGATAAGGATTCCGGTCTGTAATTGGTAGGAGTACATGCTTGAAGTTGGTGAAAGCATCTGCAGCTGAGCTGGCTTCAGATGCTTGGGCCTTAATAGATGCTGCAGAAATGAGCAACAATAAGTTTCCCAAGTCGAAACTTTTGAATGACAGAAAGAAGATGTGTCCACAGTGGTGTGATTGGATTAGCGACTCTTTCATAGTCCTCCGAAAATGAGATATCAAATGACAAATGAAGATGTTGTTGTTCTTTATGTAGCTAATATGTTCGATAAAACACCTCTGATAGGACACGTCCTCTCCCAAGAACTTGCATAAAGCAACAGAAATTCTATAAAACTAAAAGTTCCATATAACTTTCTAGCTACACTTTTTTAAACAGAGTTGCCTCGGGTCGAAACAGGTTGGCAATATGAATCCTCACTGCCCATGTACATCATTTAAATTCATTTTGATCCAACATTATATAAATAAATAAAAAACAGAAAGTACTAAAATTTCCAATTGGAAGGTAGATTGTTCTAAACCAGAATTCAGATAACTACTTAGGAAAAAGATAATAAGATGATTCATTGAACTATATTAGAGACCTTTTATACCAAATGCCCAATAAAAGCCATAGTTGGATGGTCAATTTTGCACTGAAGTTAAGTTAACTGGTCATAGCATAATAAAATTCATATTCAGTGGAAGCACAATGAAGTTGGGTAAGGAAAACTTTCTCTTGAACAGTTAAAAGGTTTTAAAATTTACAACCACCAGATTTAAAATATTTCTTCTCAATAACCGCCATCAACAAATTGAACGCTTTCCAAATTAGTAAACTTTATCCACGAAAGACTTAGGGGGGACAAAAACAAATTCAGCAATCTACTGAAATTCCAATTTCTCTGTAGTCATAAGTATATGGAGAACAGAGTAAAGGCTATTATTACCTTTGTGGCCGAATCTCAAATTCTTGGGAAAATTAGAGACCCTGCCCCTGCGAGTGTTAAGGTTTGGGGAAGAAAAAGAAAAACTCAAAGAAGATAGAGAATTATAAGAAGATGAAAAGGGGCGAGTAATAATCGAAGTAGCGGAGTGGGGATTTGAAGTATCAGCTGGGACTGAGAGCAAGTAGTGAGCAAATGCCATGGGTGAATACTCGAGATTTTTGGGATTGGACTCTGGACTCTGCGGATTTTGTGAAGTTGAGTTCCAGAATATAGAGGATGGGAAGGAGTGTACATGATTAGAAGTCCGCCCCTTTTTCACAAATTTTCGGGAAAATAAATATATTATGAGAAAATAGATTTCTAGATAAGAAACGTTTAACGTTAGATGGAATTTTAAAAAAATGTTGTTCCGTTCTCAAAATTATTTATCAAGGTGTTATTAGTTTTGCATCCGTACTCACTTTTTGTGCCACGTTTTAACTTATACTCGCTTTGTAAAAAAAATTACATTTGTACCCGCTTTTGCGCATAACTTCAGCATGCGGGGCTGAAGTAGCAAAAGGCAATCACACAAAACTTCAGCATTCTAGTAGACGGGCCTGAAGTAGCTTGCGAACTTCAGCTCTAGTAAATGGGGAACTTTAGCTCTAGAGCTGAAGGTTTTGTCTTTGTAAATGGGGAACTTCAGCATACGGGGCTGAAGTTCCCAGTTATAAAGACAAAAACTTCAGCATACGGGGCAGAAGTTCCCCCAGTTACACTGGAGAACTTCAGCTCTTTTGTCTTTGTAAATGGGAAACTTCAGCATAGGGGGCTGAAGTTCCCCAGTTATAAAGACAAAAACTTCAGCATACGGGCTAAAGTTCTCCCAGTTACATTGGGGAACTTCAGCTCTAGAGCTGAAGTTTTGTCTTTTGTAAATGGGGAACTTCAGCATACGGGGCTGAAGTTCCCCATTTACAAAGACAAAAACTGAAGTTCCCCAGTTTATAAAGACAGAACTTCAGCTCTTCTCTAGAGCTGAAGTTTTGTCTTTGTAACTGGGGAAATTCAGCCCCGTATGTTGAACTTGTTGTCTTTATAACTTTGGAACTTCAGCTCTAGAGCTGAAGTTTTGTCTTTGTAACTGGGGAACTTCAGCCCCGTATGCTGAAGTTTTATCTTTATAACTGGCGAACTTCAGCTTAACTGGTGAACTTCAGCTCAGCGAGGGAAAGGGGAGCTGAAGTTATTTAAAAAGTGGGTACAAGTTAAAAGTTTTTAAAAAAATGGGTATAGGTTAAATGGGGGCGACCAAATAGGGCGCCCCGCGCAATTTTTACAGACGAATGCATGTGATTGAGATGAATGCATTTGTCTATTCGTTTAACGTACTTTGTATTCATGTACTCAATTAAGAAATACGTTAACTTATAATCTTTGAATGTATTTTTACCTTTATAAATAGAGAATTTTTGACCCTATAAAAACCACACCAACAAGAGAAATAACAAAAGTATTTTGTTGTAACGATTCTGTCGGTCGTTTTGAGAGTTGTAGCCTCGTTCCCCCTATTTTATTACTCATTTCTACTTTATAGTTGTTATGTGACTTACCCGGGGTAGTCGGTTTGGGTCCCGTGAAGTTTTGGAATGAATCGAGACACTTATTCACAATGTTGGAAGCTTAAGTTGAAATAGTTGATCGGATATTGACTTATGTGTAAACGACTCCGGAATGGAGTTTTGATGGTTCCGTTAGCTCCGTTGAGTGATTTTGAACTTAGGAGCGGGCCCGGATTGTGATTTAGAAGTCCGAAGTGGAATTAGGCTTGAAATGGCGAAAGATTGGATTTTTGGAAAGTTTGACTGGGAGTATGCTTTTTGATATCGGGGTCGGATTCCGATTCCGGAAGTTGGAGTAGGTGCGTAATGTCAAATGTGACTTGTGTGCAAAATTTGGGGTCAATCGGACGTGATTTTATATGTTTCAGCGTCGTTTGTAGAAGTTGGAATTCCTTAGTTTCAATAGGCTTGATTGGGGTATGATTCGTGTTTTTGATGTTGTTTGAGGTGATTTGAGGGCTCGACTAAGTTCGTATCGTGTTTAAGACTTGTTGGTATGTTTGGTTAAGGTCCCGGGGGCCTCGGTTGATTTCGGATGGTTAACGGCTCGAAAGTGAAACTTGGTGCATGGCTGAAGCTGGAGTCTGCTGGTGTAACCGCACCTACGAAACTTTGATCGCAGGTGAGGGTTGTGTTGTGCAAATGCGAGTTGGAGAGAAGTGAGTAGGTGGTCGCAGGTGCAAGGGATGCGTGGCCGTAGATGCAGCGATGGGAGAGCAGAAGCGGAAATGGAGCTGGAGGATGGGTCCGCAGAAGCAACTTAGTGGCTCGCAGAAGCAAGTCCGCATGAGCGGATTCATGGGCCGCAGGAGCGGAGGAAACCGCAGAAGCAGAAAGTTGGTCGCTTCTACGATGCCGCAGAAACGGTTAAGTGTCCGGAGAAGAGGAAAGGCCGGGCAGAATGTTTAAAAACAAGGGTTCGCGTTTTTGCTTCATTTTAAACATTTCAAGCACGGGTTTGGGCGATTCTTGAGAGGATTTTTGAGGGGTTTCTTGAGGTAAGTCCCTTGTGCTAATTTTTTATCAATAACTTGTTTCCCCATTGATTTTTTCATCTAGTTTGTGTGTATTTAATGTGAAATTTGGGAGTTTGAGGCTAGGGATTTGGAGAGTTTGATTTGGGGATTTGGGTGACGATTTGGTGTCGGATTTTGGCAAATTTGGTATGGTTGGGCTCGTGGTTGAATGAACTTTCGTTTTTTGTGACTTTTATCGAATTTTGAGACGTGGGGCCGAGGGGCGAATTTTGAGTCGATTTTGAATTTTGATTAATAACTTAGTATTTTTTATCTTCTGGAATTGATGCTTTTATCCCGTGTTGATTGTATCGCATTGTTTGTGGCTATATTCGAGGCATTCAGAGGTCGTTTCGCGAGGAAAAGGTATGTTGGAGTAGAGATTTGCCCAGATTGAGGTTAGTAACACCTCTAAACTTGGCCCTGAGGGTTCGAACCCGAGTTATGTGTTATATGTTTGATGTTGAGGTGATGCACATGCCAAGTGACGAGTGTGTGGACGTACACCATACAAATTGTGACCTGGTCGATTCCATAAAACTGTATATTGGATTTATCTTGTTGATATCCGTATATTTATCATGTGATAAAGTAATTGAGCTATCAATCGTGCTAGAAATCATGCTTAGGCTATTACTGGTACTGTTGGGACCCATAGTGGTTGTTTCCTTGCTGTTAACTTATTGATTACATTGAAAATTCGTATTGAGCCATATTTACTCATTGCATATCATATCTCAGTCGCTGTTGCTATATATTGCTACATCATATCATCATTTTGGGATAGTTTCACGACATGGTAAGCTCGAGAGAGAGGAGACTGGAGAGATTGATGACTGAGTGAGGCCGAGAGCCTAATTGAGAGTGACAGTTACGGATCGGGCTGCACGCCACAACTTGTTTTATTGATTCATGCCTGGATCTGGCTTATTATAGCGTATGAGCTGAAGGAGCCCCCCTGGAGTCTACACACACCCCCAGTGAGCGCATTTGATTATATTGAGGGATGGATCTTCCCTGGACATGGATCTTGTCTGAATCATTTATATTTGGTGATGGATCTTCCCCTGGGATGGATTGGCCTTATACAGTACCAAGCGACTACTGTCAGTTGATGTATATATGCATGAGATGGATCTTCCCTAGGCTGGATTGGCCATATACAGTACTGAGTGATTGAGTGTTCTGAGAGTGTGAGTACACAAGACTTTCAGTGTGGTGCATCATATACAGCGTGTGCATTGACATGTAGATGTAAAGAGGTCATACTCCTCGTATCATGCAGTACTGATTTATTTTACTTGAATTGAGCTTAGCTATTAAACTTGAAAGTATGCCTACATTTCTGTACTGTTATTTTTGTCTTGAACTGTATCTGTTGAATTTGTCACTACCTTTCAGTCCAAAGGTTAGATTTATTACTTATTGAGTTGGTTGTACTCACGCTACACCCTGCACCTCGTGTGCAGGTCCAGGTGCTTCGGGTCACATCGGTCGCTGAGTTGTGGAGTCCGGATTTTTGGAGACTATCGAGGTAGCTTCTTGGCGTTCGCAGACCTTGAATCTCCCTCCTTATCTTTCATTTTTTTGTTTCAATTTTTATTTCGTAGACAGTGTATTAGACCTTGTCTTTATGTAGAAGCTCATGTACTCTGTGACACCCCGATATTTGAGAACTTCCGCGTTGAGTTTTGGGTTTCTATCCTGTTTATGAGAAATTTTATTATTTAAACTGCTTTAATCCATTTTGTGTTAAAAGTGTTTGAAATATTTCGTAATATCGGCTTGCCTAGTACCACGTTAGGCGCCATCATGACAGGTTAGTATTTTGGGTCGTGACATTCTCCATCCTATATACTTTGTCTCCATTACTATATTGTTCTATATTGTTAAAAGGCGAATATTTAACCTTGAAAGATCCATTTCAGTTATGGACTAATTTGAAGGAAGATATGACCAGGCCATGGTATTGCCAAGAGCTCGTCGTGAGTGGATGCACTTACGTCTACAAGATTATAAGACCATAAGTGAATATAATTCTGCTATATATAGAATAATTTCTCAACTAAAATTATGTGGGGAACCTGTGAATGATGAAGACATGTTGGAAAAGACTCTTTTCATTTTTCATGCCTCAAATATGGTGTTATAGCAGCAATACCGTGAAAAGGACTTTAAGAAATATTTTGAGTTAATTCCCTGCCTATTTGTGGTTGAACAACATAATGCCCCTTTTAATGAATAATCATGAAGCTCGCCCCACTAGATCAGTTTTATTTCCATAAGCAAATATGGTAGCGATAGATCCAAAGTCTTAAAGAAGACAAAATACTTATCACGACCGTATAAATATACGTGCGCGAGGCAATGGACGAAATAATAATCGTCATGGTGGTGGTCATTATAAAAAAATAGCAATAAGGTTTCTCAGAATAATACTTCAAAAGGAAAAAGTAATATTTGCCACTAATGTGGTATGACAAATCATTGGGCACGAATTTGTCGTACGCCTGAACATTTTTTCAAACTTTATCAAGCCTCTATAGAAGGGAAACAAAATAATGTTGAGATTCACTTGACCTTTCAAAATGATGTTGATGAGGGCCCTATGAATAATCATGATAAAGTTAAAGCAAATCTTGACTATATTGCAGATATTACTCATTTGGAAGCTGGAGACTTCTTTGAGCATCATAACTGAAGACTTATTATTGGAAAAAAGAAATAAGAATAAACATATTTTTTATTGAAGTTCATATTTTGAATAAAACATTTTATGTTGTCAGTATTTACTTTCCTAAATATAGTTTCTTTTGTTCTTAAATTTTTTAATATTACTTATGATGTATTTTTTTTTCTTTCTTTAGGAAGAATATGAAAACTTCTCAGTCTTCAGTTGGTCGTATGAATAATAAAAAATAAATATACCTTCTGGATAGTGCTACGACACACACCATATTAAAAGATAGCATATATTTCTCTTATTTAATTATGAAAGAAGCCAATATCATAACAATATTTGGTTGTAAAAATTAATTAAGGCTCTGGAAGAGCCATTGTATTACTACTAGGAATAACTATATTGGTTGTTAAGTGTGCATTATATTGTAGTAGGTCTCAAAGAAACTTCTTGAGTTTCAAAGATATTCGCCAAAATGGCTATCATATTGAGACCACCAATGAAGGAAAGATTGAATACCTCTATATTACCACAATTAAAGCGAAAAAGAAGTATGTGCTTGAAAAGCTTCCTGCATTTTCCTCCGGATTATACTACACTAGTATTATAGTAGGTGAATCACATTCCATACTAAATAAGGAGTTTACTAATGATTTTATTATTTGGCATGATCACTTGGGCCTTCCCGATTATAATATGATGTTGTAACGACCTGATTGATCGTTTTGAGAAATTGCGTCCAGCTCGGCAGTTTGAGGTCACGAGTAGCTTCAAACAGTGTATTATGACTTACGTGCATCATCGGTTCGGTTTTTTGAGAGGTTCGGAAAGGGTTTTTAGGGGTGACTCTCATTTGAGAAACTCGAAGTTGAAGGAAATGACCTAAGGTTTGACTTTTTGAGTACTTGACCTCGGATCGAAGTTTCGATAGTGCTGGTAGGTCCGGAAGGTGATTTTGGACTTGGGCGTATGCCCGAAATTTCATTTGGATGTTTCTAAAAGGTTTCGGCATGATTTGGCGGAAGTTGGCAATTTAAAGGTTTAGAATTTTCCTAAGTTTGACCATGGTTTGATTTTAAGGCTATCAGGTCCGACTTTTTGTTGCGGAACTTGGAATAGGTCTGTTTCATCATTTGAAACTTTCCTGCAAAATTTGGTATCATTTGGAGTTGATTTGATCGGACGCTCGGTTGCGATTCTAGAAGTTCTTGAAGTTCATTGTGATTTTCATGTGTTTTGGCGTCCCATTCGTGATTCAAGAGGTTATTTTGGTGTTCCGGTCGCACGAGAGAATTCGTGTTATATTTTCAGACTTGTGAGGGTGTTTAGTTTAGATCCCCTAGGGCTCAGATGAGTTTTATACGTGTTTCGGAGTGTTGGAAGAAGGTTCAATTGTGCTGGTGTTTCTGTTCTCGCATTTGCGAGGATTTCATCGCATTTGCGATGACCGCATTTGCGAGATCATTCTCTCATTTGCGAAGATAGGCAGGGGCAGGGGCAGGGGAGTTCGCATTTGCGAACCACTTCATCGCATGTGCGATAAGGCAGCTCCGCATTTGCGACATAAATTGTTGCTTTTGTGAAAAACACTAAGCTCGCATTTGCAAGTCTTATGTCGCATTTGCGACTTTGACAGAGCTGGTCAGCCTTCGCATTTGCGATACTTTTGTCGCATTTTCGAGCATTGCATTTGTGATCCCGATGTCGGAAATGTGACATTTGAGGTTGGTATTAAGATTCCCATTTCGGGACTTGGCTTCATTTTATCAGATTTTGAATCCTAGGTCCGTGAGTGGGCGATTTTGAGAGAGGAATTTCATCTACAACCATTGGGTAAGTACCCCTAATCAATTTTGTATCATATTTTGTGATTATACCTTAGGTTTAACATAAAATGCATGAGGATCTAAAGGAAATTTTGAGGAAAAATTGTAAAATCTTTCAAAATGTAAAATGATGATTTGAAGAACGAATTGGTATCTGATTTTGATAATTTTGGTATGGTTGAACTCATATCAGAATGGGTGTTCGATTTTATAAATTTTATCAGGTTCCGAGGTGCGGGCCCGGGAAGTTGACCTTTGTTGACTTTTTGCAAATCGTATAAAGATCATAGCTTTGTTAATTGGAGTTGTTTTCTCTTGCATTGTTTGATGTATTTTAGTCGTATTTGGCTAGATTGAACCGAGCGAAGGTGAATTTGTAAAGGAAAATATAATTTGAGTATTGATTTGGCCGAATCGAGGTAAGTGTCTTGCCTAACTTTGGGGGGGGGGGGGGAACTACCCCTTAGGACTTTTTATGTGAAAGCCATGTACGCAAGGTGACGAGTGGGTACCCGGTTTATATGTGGTATTTGACCGATTTATATTGTCTAGTGTCTTTCCATGCCTTTAATTGAATTGTCATAACATGTGGTATCTCGTTGTTAGTTTATTCTTACATGCCTTATTTGACGCTGCTAGCACCTACTGTACTCCTTGCTCGTTATTTGGCCTTATATGCCATAGTTGAAGTTATTGTCTTGTTACCGCTTAATTGTTGAATTTTTCTTTGTCTTGCACTTATCTGCCACCTGTCTTAATTTTTATGATTGCATACTTAGTTATCACGTACTTTGTTTGCCTTGTCAATTTTGTATAGTTGTTGGGTTCCTCCGGATTTTATGTCATTTTTTTATCGTTGTGTACTGATACCCTTGATTGTATATATTCTTGTAAATGAAGTCGTTGAATTATTGTTTTTCATTTAAATAATTATAAGGGGGATCGGGTTGCACGCCACAATAGGTGAAATAAGGGAGATGGTGAAATAAGGGAGGATATTTATATTGTGCTATTGTTATTATATGGTGGGAACGGGTTACACGCCACAACAAGTGAAATAAGGGTGGTCTGTTATGAGGAAATAAGGGTGAATTATGATATTGATATTATATGGTGGGATCGGGTTGCGCTGCAACATATTTTGTGTATTGGCATGATATTGATATTGTACGGTGGGATCGAGTTGAACGCCGCAACAGGTGAAATAAGGGTGAATTGAAATGGTGGAATAAGGGTGAAATTTGATATTTACATTATATGGTGGGATTGGGTTGCGCGCCGTAACTCATTTTATGTTTGTATTCCCTGTTTGTTGTATTGGTTTCGGTTCTTTCGTACGAGATACTGAGAATTTATATTCCTGATTCTTTACTGCTTTCCGAGGATGAGTTATTGTCGTTGACTTAGCACCTTGCCGTCATTTCCTGAGTTCTTTTTTCTAATACTATTATTTTGGTGAATTGATTCTCTAGGTGAATTTACTATGTTGAGTCATTACCTCCCTCCTGCTGAGTTGATAGTAATATAGTGACTTTAGATAAATAAAAGAATTAATATCATGCTGCCTTGTGTGAATTTTTTAAGTTAAAACCCGCTGCTTATTTCGATACTTACTATTTGTACTAGTTGTTATATTTTACTTCAATTGATTTCTCAACTTAATCTCCTCGGCTTGTCTGAGATTTTTATTTTACTTAAAAAGGAATTGTTGTTATATTGTAATTCAATAAATTCTATATTAAATTCAGTAGCTTGATCGGATATTGACTTATGTGTAAACGACTACGGAATGCAGTTTTGATGGTTCCGTTAGTTCTGTTGGGTGATTTTGAACTTAGGAGCGTGCCCGGATTGTGATTTGGAAGTCCGAAGTGGAATTAGGCTTGAAATGGCAAAAGATTGAATTTTTGGAAAGATTGACTGGGAGTAGACTTTTTGATATCAGGGTCGGATTCCGATTCCGGAAGTTGGGGTAGGTGCGTAATGTCAAATGTGACTTGTGTGCAAAATTTGGGGTCAATCGGACGTGATTTTATATATTTCAGCGTCGTTTGTAGAAGTTGGAATTCCTTAGTTTCAATAGGCTTGATTGGGGTATGATTCGTGTTTTTGATGTTGTTTGAGGTGATTTGAGGGCTCGACTAAGTTCGTATCGTGTTTAAGACTTGTTGGTATGTTTGGTTAAGGTCCCGGGGGCCTCGGTTGATTTCGGATGGTTAACGGCTCGAAAATGAAACTTGGTGCATGGCTGAAGCTGGAGTCTGTTGGTGTAACCGCACCTACGAAACTTTGATCGCAGGTGCGGGTTGTATTGTGCAAATGCGAGTTGGAGAGAAGTGAGTATGTGGTTGCAGGTGCAAGGGATGCGTGGCCGCAAATGCAGCGATGGGAGCGCTGAAGCGGAAATGGAGCTGGAGTATGGGTTCGCAGAAGCAGCTTGGTGGCTCGCAGAAGCAAGTCCGCATGAGCGGATTCATGGGCCGCAAGAGCGGAGGAATCGCAGAAGCAAAAAGTTGGTCGCTTCTACGATGCCGCAAAAATGGTTAAGTGTCCGAAGAAGAAGAAAGGTCGGGCAGAATGTTTAAAAATAAAGGGTTCACGTTTTTACTTCATTTTAAACATTTCAAACACGAGTTTGGGCGATTCTTGAGAGGATTTTTGAGGGGTTTCTTGAGGTAAGTCCCTTGTGCTCATTTTCTATCAATAACTTGTTTCCCTATTGATTTTTTCATCTAGTTTGTGTGTATTTAAGGTGAAATTAGGAGTTTGAGGCTAGGTATTTGGAGAGTTTGATTTGGGGATTTGGGTGACGATTTGGTGTCGGATTTTGGCAAATTTGGTATGTTGGACTCGTGGTTGAATGAACTTTCGTGTTTTGTGACTTTTATCGAATTTCGAGATGTGGGGCCGAGGGGCGACATTTGAGTCGATTTTGAATTAATAACTTAGTATTTTTTTCTTCTGGAATTGATTCTTTTAGCCCGTGTTGATTGTATCGCATTGTTTGTGGCTATATTCGAGGCATTCAGAGGTCGTTTCGCGAGGCAAAGGTATGTTGGAGTAGAGATTTTCCTAGATTGAGGTAAGTAACACCTCCAAACTTGGCCCTGAGGGTTCGAACCCCCGAGTTATGTGTTATATGTTTGGTGTTGAGGTGACGCACATGCCAAGTGACGGGTGTGTGGACGTGCACCGTACAAACTGTGACCTGGTCGATTCCATGAAACTGCATAGTGGATTTATCTTGTTGATATCCGTATATTTATCATGTGATAAAGTAATTAAGCTGTCAATCGTGCTAGAAATCATGCTTAGACTATTACTGGTACTGTTGGGACCCATAGTGGTCGTTTCCTTGCTGTTAACTTATTGATTACATTGAAAATTTGTATTGAGTCATATTTACTCATTGCATATCATATCTCAGTCTCTGTTTCTATATATTGCTATATCATATCATCATTTTGGGATAGTTTCACGACATGGTGAGCTCGAGAGAGAGGAGACTGGAGAGATTGATGACTGAGTGAGGCCGAGAGCCTAATTGAGGGTGACAGTTATGGGATCGGGCTGCACGGCACAACTTGTTTTATTTATTTATTCCTAGATCTGGCTTGATATAGGGCTTGAGCTGAAGGAGCCCCTCTGGAGTCTATACACACCCCCAGTGAGCACAGTTGATTATATTGAGGGATGGATCTTCCTTGGACATGGATCTAGTCTGAATCATTTATATTTGGTGGTGGATCTTCCCCAGGGATGGATTGGCCTTATACAGTACCAAGAGACTACTGTCAGTTGATGTATATATGCATGAGATGGATCTTCCCTAGGCTGGATTGGCCATATACAATACTGAGTGATTGAGTGTTCTGAGAGTGTGAGTACACAAGGCTTTCAGCGTGGTGCATCATATACAGCATGTGCATGGACATGTAGATATAGAGAGGTCAAACTCGTATCATGCAGTATTGATTTATTTTACTTGAATTGAGCTTAGCTATTAAACTTGAAAGCATGCCTACATTTCTGTACTGTTATTTTTGTCTTGAACTGTATCTGTTGAATTTGTCACTATCTTTCAGTCCAAAGGTTAGATTTATTACTTATTGAGTTGGTTGTACTCACGCTACACCCTGCACCTCGTGTGCAGATCCAGGTGCTTCGGGTCACATCGGTCGCTGAGTTGTGGAGTCCGAAGTTTTGGAGACTATCGAGGTAGCTTCTTGGCGTTCGTAGACCTTGACTCTCCCTCCTTATCTTTCATTTTTTTGTTTCAGTTTTTATTTCCTAGACGGTGTATTAGACCTTGTCTTTATTTAGAAGCTCATGTACTCTGTGACACCCCGATATTTGAGAACTTCCGCGTTGAGTTTTGGGTTTCTATCCTGTTTATGAGAATTTTTATTATTTGAACTTCTTTAATGCATTTTGTGTTAAAAGTGTTGGAAATATTTCGTAATATCGGCTTGCCTAGTACCACATTAGGCGCCATCATGACAGGTTAGGATTTGTGGTCATGACATTCTCCATCCTATATACTTTGTCTCCATTACTATATTGTTCTATTTTGCTCTCATTTCTTAATACGCTATCAGTACGAAGTTCTAACCAACTTAGGTTATCTTCTTCATCCGAATTTTATCTTCTTCCTAAAAGAGGTAGTCAGTTTCTTTCAGATTCAGGTATATATTTCTATGTTTATAACGTTTCTATTAGGATCTTCTTTAACTGTAATTTAATTACCATATGCATAACTTATTTTGAATGTGATTATAGTAATTGCATTGGTATGAAAACAATAAATTTCGGTTAAATTATTATTTCATTATATAAACTACAAAGAAGTTTAATCCTACACATAAACAGATAAGTATAAATTGAATTACAATAATTAGACTAATTAAATAGGCATTTAGAAGGAATTCTTTCAAAATTTTCAAAAGGTTTAAACGTGTCTTCAATGAATTTATCACCTGAATATACAAACTAATTAATGACTTAACTATTAGATGAATCATATTGAATGTTGAAACTTGACATGATTGATATCATCTAATTTTATGCCTACTTAGCTTATTGAAATGTATTATATTCTAAGTAGAACAAAATATACTAGTACATATTAATTCAACTTATTTATTCTATAGAAATATACTTACATATCTAAAGTTATTGTGTGTAATATTAAATACTAATTTATCATCACACTACACATAATTATTTGTTTAACAATCATACATATAGAATATTAATACACGATTATGCACTGAATTTTTCATTGATAATAATTCTTATCATTCTAATTCACTTATTTCTATGATAGTTTTCACTATGTCGAATTTGTCAAAACTTGAATTTATGGCACTTGACATCTCCAGGAATAACTATTTTCCATGGGTACTTGATGCTGAAATTCACCTCGACGCTAAAGGTCTTGGTGACACTATTAAAGAAGAAACTGAAGCCTCATGTCATGATAAGGCTAAACCCATGATTTTCCTTCACTATCATCTCGATGAAGGGTTAAAAGGCGAATATTTAACCTTGAAAGATCCATTTCAATTATGGACTAGTTTGAAGGAAGATATGACCACCTAAAGGCCATGGTATTACCAAGAGCTCGCCGTGAGTTGATGCACTTATGTCTACAAGATTATAAGATCATAAGTGAATATAATTCTGCTATATATAGAATAATTTCTCAACTAAAATTATGTGGGGAACCTGTGAATGATGAAGACATGTTGGAAAAGACTCTTTTCATTTTTCATGCCTCAAATATGGTGTTATAGCAGCAATACCGTGAAAAGGACTTTAAGAAATATTTTGAGTTAATTCCATGCCTATTTGTGGTTGAACAACATAATGCCCCTTTTAATGAATAATCATGAAGCTCGCCCCACTAGATCAATTTTATTTCCATAAGCAAATATGGTAGAGATAGATCCAAAGTCTTAAAGAAGACAAAATACTTATCATGGACGAAATAATAATCGTCATGGTGGTGGTCATTATAAACAAAGAGCAATAAGGGTTCTCAGAATAATACTTCAAAAGGAAAAAGTATTATTTTCCACTAATGTGGTACGACAAATCATTGAACACGAATTTGTCGTACGCCTGAACATTTTTTCAAACTTTATCAAGCCTCTATACAAGGGAAACAAAATAATGTTGAGATTCACTTGACCTTTCAAAATGATGTTGATACGGGCCCTATGAATAATCATGATAAAGTTAAAGCAAACCTTGCCTATATTGCAGATATTACTCATTTAGAAGCTGGAGACTTCTTTGAGCATCATAACTGAAGACTTATTATTGGAAAAAAAAAATAAGAATAAATGTATTTTTTATTGAAGATCATATTTTGAATAAAACATTTCATGTTGTCAGTATTTACTTTTCTAAATATAGTTTCTTTTGTTCTTAAATTTTTCAATATTACTTATGATGTATTTTTTTTCTTTCTTTAGGAAGAATATGAAAACTTCTCAGTCTTCAGTTGGTCGTATGAACAATAAAAAAGAAATATACCTTCTGGATAGTGCTACGACACACACCATATTAAAAGATATCATATATTTCTCTTATTTAATTATGAAAGAAGCCAATATCATAACAATATTTGGTTGTAAAAATTAATTAAGGCTCTGGAAAAGCCATTGTATTACTACTAGGAATAACTATATTGGTTGTTAAATATGGATTATATTGTAGTAGGTCTCAAAGAAACTTCTTGAGTTTCAAAGATATTCGCCAAAATGGCTATTATATTGAGACCACCAATGAAGGAAAGATTGAATACCTCTATATTACCACAATAAAAGAGAAAAAGAAGTATGTGCTTAAAAAGCTTCCCGCATTTTCCTCCGGATTATACTACACTAGTATTATAGTAGGTGAATCACATTCCATACTAAATAAGGAGTTTACTGATAATTTTATTATTTGGCATGATCGCTTGGGCCTTCCCGATTATAATATGATGTTGTAACGACCTGACTGATCGTTTTGAGAAATTGCGTCCGGCTCGGCAGTTTGAGGTCACGAGTAGCTTCAAACAGTGTATTATGACTTGCGTGCATCATCGGTTCGGTTCTTTGAGAGGTTCGGAAAGGGTTTTTAGGGGTGACTCTCATTTGAGAAACTCGAAGTTGAAGGAAATGAGTTAAGGTTTGACTTTTTGTGTACTTGACCTCGGATCGGAGTTTCGATAGTGCTGGTAGGTTCGGAAGGTGATTTTGGACCTGGGCATATGCCCGAAATTTCATTTGGATGTTTCTAAAAGGTTTCGGCATGATTTGGCGGAAGTTGGCAATTTAAAGGTTTAGAATTTTCTTAAGTTTGACCATGGTTTGATTTTAAGGCTATAGGGTTCGAAGTTTTGTTACGGAACTTGGAATAGGTCTGTTTCATCATTTGAAACTTTCCTGCAAAATTTGGTATCATTTGGAGTTGATTTGATTTGGTTCGGACGCTCGATTGCGATTCTAGAAGTTCTTGAAGTTCATTGTGATTTTCATGTGTTTTGGCGTCTCATTCGTGATTCAAGAGGTTATTTTGGTGTTCCGATCGCACGACAGAATTCGTGTTATATTTTCATACTTGTGAGGGTTTTTGTTTAGAGCCCCTAGGGCTCGGATGAGTTTTATACGTGTTTCGGAGTGTTGGAAGAAGGTTCAATTGTGCTGGTCTTTCTGTTCTCGCATTTGCGAAGATTTCATCGCATTTGCGATGACCGCATTTGCGAGATCATTCTCGCATTTGCGAAGATAGGCAGGGGTAGGGGCAGGGGCAGGGGAGTTCGCATTTGCGAACCACTTCATCGCATGTGCGATTAGGCAGCTCTGCATTTGCGACATAAATTGTTGCTTTTGTGAAAAACACTAAGCTCGCATTTGCAAGTCTTATGTCGCATTTGCGACTTTGACAGAGCTGGTCAGCCTTCGTATTTGTGATACTTTTATCGCATTTGTGATCCTGATGTCGGAAATGTGACACTTGAGGTTGGTATTAAGATTCCCATTTCAGGACTTGGCTTCATTTTATAAAATTTTGAATTTTAGGTCCATGAGTGGGCGATTTCAAGAGAGGAATTTCATCTACAACCATTGGGTAAGTACCCCTAATCAATTTTGTATCATATTTTGTGATTATACCTTAGGTTTAACATAAAATGCATGAGGATCTAGAGGAAATTTTGAGGAAAAATTGTAAAATCTTTCAAAATGTAAATTGATGATTTGAAGAATGAATTGGTATCGGATTTTGATAAGTTTGGTATGGTTGAACTCGTATCAGAATGAGTGTTCGGTTTTATAAATTTTATCGGGTTCCGAGGTGCGGGCCTGGGAAGTTGACCTTTGTTGACTTTTTGCAAATTGTATAAAGATCACAGCTTTGTTAATTGAAGTTGTTTTCTCTTGCATTGTTTGATTTATTTAAGTCGTATTTGGCTAGATTGAGCCAAGCGAAGGTGAATTTGTAAAGGAAAAGATAATTTGAGTATTGATTTGGCCGAATCGAGGTAAGTGTCTTGCCTAACTTTGGGGGGAGGGGGGAACTACCCTTTAGGACTTCTTATGTGAAAGCCATGTACGCAAGGTGACAAGTGGGGTACCCGGTTTATATGTGGTATTTGACCGATTTATATTGTCTAGTGTCTTTCCATGCCTTTAATTGAATTGTCATAACATGTGGTATCTCGTTGTTAGTTTATTCTTACATGCCTTATTTGACGCTGCTAGAACCTACTGTACTCCTTACTCGTTATTTGGCCTTATATGCCGTAGTTGAAGTTATTGTCTTGTTACCGCTTAATTGTTGAATTTTTCTTTGTCTTGCACTTATCTGCTACCTGTCTTAATTGTTATGATTGCATACTTAGTTATCACGTACTTTGTCTGCCTTGTCAATTTTGTATAGTTGTTGTGTTCCTACGGATTTTATGTCATTTTTTTGTCGTTGTGTACTGATACCCTTGATTGTATATATTATTGTAAATGAAGTCGTTAAATTGTTGTTGTTCATTTAAATTATATTAAGGGGGATCGGATTGCACGCCGCAATAGGTGAAATAAGGGAGATGGTGAAATAAGGGAGGATATTTATATTGTGATATTGCTATTATATGGTGGATCGGGTTACACGCCACAACAAGTGAAGAAAGGGTGGACTGTTATGAGGAAATAAGGGTGAATTATGATATTGATATTATATGGTGGGATCGGGTTGCGCGCTGCAACATATTTTGGGTATTGACATGATATTGATATTTTACGATGGGATCGAGTTAAACGCCACAACAGGTGAAATAAGAGTGAATTGATATGGTGGAATAAAGGTGAAATTTGATATTTACATTATATGGTGGGATTGGGTTGCGTGCCGTAACTCATTTTATGTTTGTATTTCCTGTTTGTTGTATTGGTTTCGGTTCTTTCGTACAAGATATTGAGAATTTATATACCCGATTCTTTACTGTTTTTCGAGGATGAGTTATTGTCGTTGACTTAGCACCTTGCCGTCATTTCCTGAGTTTTTTTTTCTAATACTATTATTCTGGTGAATTGATTCTCTAGGTGAATTTACTATGTTAAGTCATTACCTCCCGTCCTGCTGAGTTGACAGTAATATAGTGACTTTAGATAAAGAATTAATATCATGATGCCTTGTATGAATTTTAAGTTAAAACCCGCTGCTTATTTCGATACTTACTATTTGTACTAGTTGTTATATTTTACTTCAATTGATTTTTCAACTTAATCTCCTCGGCTTGTCTGAGATTTTTATTTTACTTAAAAAGGAATTGTTGTTATATTGTAATTCAATAAATTCTATATTAAATTCAGTAGCTTATCGGGTGTTGTATTTATTTGAAAAAGGTTATTTTCATTAACTAAATGATTTTCAAAATAAACTCATGTTCTCATTGATTTCCTACTTGGTTCAGAAGCTGTAGTTTTACTTTTCGATATATACATAAAGTCTTTCGAACATCCTAATTAACCTTTGTCACGGATATTATGTACTGAGTAACACGTGGATTTTTCCGTGCAATGTGAGATGGAAAGATGTGGGTGCAAGGTGCCGTGTGTGTTAAAGGTTTGAAAGATGAGATCTGTGGTATGAAATTACGAGAATTGGGATTATTGGAGTCGTTTATTAGAAACGATTTGATTGGTTGAGTTGATATCGATTTTCCTACTTTAGTATATTTACCATCGTCTGTACCCCAACTATGTTTTTTTCTATTTACCTGGTATTTCTCGTTGCCAGTCGTGTTTCCCTTATCGTTATTACTATTTGTAATCTGATTTCTGTTTCTATTGACATTTCTTTAATATTCCTTTCTTGTTAGCTTTATGTCATATCCTGGACAGGTTAGATGTTCAGTGAGTGTCTTGACCTGGCCTCGTCACTTGTGACGACCCGGTCAGTCGTCTTAAGAATTAACGCCCCGATCCCCTATTAACTGTTTTCCCCAAGTCTATTTCTGCTAAATTGAATTGCCGGGACTTTCGGTTTTGAGTTTCAGAGAGTTTTGGGACACTTAGTCCCTAAATGAGATCTTAAGTGTTGGAAAGTTGCCCGTAGTTGGAGCAGTGTGAAGACGGCCTCGGAATGGAAATCCGATAGTTCTGTTAGCTCCTTTGGGTGATTTGGGGGTTGGGAGCGTGTTCGGAATGTATTTTTGGAAGTCCGTAGCTCATTTAGGCTTGAAATGCCGAAGTTTGAATTTTTGGAGTTTCCAGCCCTATAGTGAATTTTTTATCCGAGGGTCGGAATGGAATTCCAGAAGTTGCAGTAGTTCCTTCATGTCATTTGGGATGTGTGTGCAAAATTTGAGGTCATTCGGATGAGTTTAGACGTGTTTCGGCGTTGGATGTGAATTCTAGAATTTTCCTAAGTTCCTAGGCTTGAACCATATGCATAATCGATGTTTTATTGATGTTATGAGACGTGTTTTTAAGGCTCGACCTAGTTCAAATAAGGTGTTAAGGTTGGTTGGTGGTTTTGGTTGAGGTCCCGGGAGCCTCGGGGTTGTTTCGGATGCTTAGCGGGAGAAAAAATTGGGACTTAGCTACTGCTGAACCAGGCCTCTTCTGGTGTCTTCGCACTTGCGAAGGTTTTTCCGCAGGTGCGGACTCGCAGGCGCGTGGGGCTTGATCGCAGGTGCGATAGGGGGAGATTTGACCAGTGGTCGCAGGTGCGACCTGGGTTCCGCAGGTGCGGGACCACCGGCGCGACCAAACGATCGCAAGTGCGAGATCCCTGTGTGTTTTATTCCAAAAATCTGAGAGTTTATTTCATAAGTCTAAAAATCGTGTAAGGGCTCAAGAATTGGCGATTTTCTGTGGGTTTTGAAGAGAAGGATCATAGGTAACATTTTCTAATCCTAATTCATTGTTAGACCATTAATCTCCGTTGTTTTCTTTAGTTTAATTATTTAAAAAAGGGGGGAAAACCCCTAGGAAATTGATGAAATTTCCCCAACCCAAAATTTTGAAAATTTATGGGGTTTTTGGCATCGGATTTCGATTGTTTCTGGTTGAATGAGTCCGTGAGTAAATGGATGTCTGAAAAATATAACTTTCACCCGATTCCAAGGCATCGGCCCGAGGGCATTTTTGTCATTTTACCTAATTTCGCGCCTTAGCTTGAATTAAACAGTGAAAATCAGTTGCATGAGATGTTATTTACGATATGTAATTGAATTGTAAAGATTTGGGCCATTTGGAGTCGGATACTCGTGGCAAACGTGCGGTTTCGAGTTGATTTTGAGCTGATTCGAGGTAAGTAGCTTGTCTAACCTTGTGTGGGGAACCTTTCCCCTTAGGATGTGATATTTGGTAATTGAATGCCATGTATGTGAGGTGGCGAGCGCGTACTTGTGCTAATTGTTGAAAATCCGGTTTTACTTTAAATATTTAAACTGAGTTTCTTTCTTACCTGTTTTATTCTACTTGCAATTATAGCCTAAGTTAGTTTAGAAAAGCATGCCTAGTTGACTTGAATTGCCTAGTTGCTTAAGTGCTTTGACTGTACTACGTGGAGCATGTTAGGCTATAACTACTTGTTGCCTTGTATTTTTGCACTCTATTTCTGAATGTCTTCTTGTTGTGGCTACGGATTTACTTTGGGACTACGGGACGGTATCCCGGGAGATCCCCCTGCATATTTACTTTGGGACTACGGGATGGTATCCCGGGAGATCCCCCTACATATTTACCTTGGGACTACGGGACGGTATCTCGGGAGACCCCCCTGCATATTTACTTTGGGACTACGAGACGGTATCCCGGGAGATTTTCCTACATATTTACTTTGGGAATACGGGACGGTATCCCGGGAGATCCCCCTGCATATTTACTTTGGGACTACGGGACGATATCCCGGGAGATCCCCCTACATATTTACTTTGGGACTACGAGACGGTATCCCGGGAGATCCACTAGACGGTTGATAAAAGGACTACAGGACGGTATCCTGGGAGATCCTCATTGTTACCATTGTTATTGAGCTATTCATATTCCGTGTTTAATCTGTTCTTGTGTTTTGTTATTGCCTTGTTGACCTGTCTTATTTCACTGTTGTACTCATTATTACTGTTCGTTTTCATACTGTAAATTCCGATTATATTATTTAACCTCAGTAGGTCCCTGACCTTCCTCGTCACTACCCGACCGAGGTTAGGCTTGGCACTTACTGAGTACCGTTGTGGTGTACTCATGCCCTTTCTGTGCATGTTTTTCATGTGCAGATCTAGGTACCTCCACCCATGTGCACTATCCCCGAGGTTGAGAGATCCAGCAGAGACTTTGAGGTACATCCGCCGTGTCCGCAGACCAGGAGTCTCTATCTTATTCCAGCTTTTGTGAAAAGTTTGTCCTCCTTACAGTTGTGTAGACATTCTGTAGATTAGAGTAGTGTATTATATTTCTGTTAGCCTGTCGTTCCTGTGAGTTTCCGGGTTTTGGGGTGATATTGTAGACTTCCGCATTATTTTGGGTTGTATATGCCAAGTGGCATTTATATATAGTCTTTCTTTTAGATTGTTCAGTTTTTACTTTATTATTCCTCAAGGTATGTTGATATTCCGCATTACTATGCTTACCTAGTTATAGGGACTAGGTTCCATCGCGACATGTTCACGGAGGGCGAACTGGGGTCGTGATAAGTTGGTATCAGAGCTCTAGGTTCATAGGAGTCACCGAACACAGGCCGGTTTATTAGAGTCTCGCTGATCGGTACAGAGACGTCTGTACTTATCTATGAGAGGCTATGTAACTGTTTAGGAAAAATCTTCACTTCAATGATTTCCTTGTCGTGCAATATTTTTGACATCAATTCTAAACCGCTGTCTTCTATTCTCTCACAGATGGTGAGGACACGTGCTACTCGGGACAATCAGGCACCCGTGCCCCTTACTGCAGCCGTCAGAGGTCGAGGACGAGGTAGAGGCCGAGGACGCACACGTGGTGCAGTGAGAGCACCTACGCGAGCTGCCGCTGAGGTACCACCAGCAGATCCAGCCGAAGTCCAGGCACCTGGCACGCCTACTGGCACTACTACTCCAGCCCTTCAGGAGACATTAGCTCAGTTCATGTCTATGTACACTACTCTGGCTCAGGCATGGCTGCTTCCCTTTGCTGCAGCCACATCCCAGGCCGGGGAGGAGCACAGAGTCCCGCCACCCGCACTCCTGAGCAGCGAGTGCATGTGGAGCAGGTCCCAGAGATCATTCCTGCACCGCCCGTAGTGCCAGTTTAGCCCGAGGATGGGTCAGTTACTTCAGAGAACGAGCAGCGGTGACTTAAGAGGTTCAAGAAGTATGACCCTCCAGTATTCAGTGGGCTAGCATCAAATGATGCCTTGGAGTTTCTAGAGGAGTGCCACCGTATTCTTCGCACTATGGGCATAGCCGGATCTAGTGGGGTTTCCTTTACTACCTTCCAGCTTCGCGGTGCCGCCTATGATTGGTGGCACACCTATGAGTTAGACAGTCCAGACGAGGCTGCTTCACTGACCTGGACCCAGTTCTCAGACATGTTCCTGAGAGAATTTGTTCATCAGAGCCTCAGGGATGCATGGCGCGCAGAGTTTGAGCATTTGCGCCAAGGTGCTATGACAGTTTCATAGTATGCCATCCGTTACACCAGATTAGCTAGGCATGCACCGACTTTGGTTGCTACTGTCTGCGAGAGGGTTCACCAGTTCATTGAGGGTCTTATCCCACCCATCAGATCTAGCATGGCTCAAGAGTTGGAGATGGACATTCCTTATCAGCAGGTAGTGAGCATTGCTAGGAGGATCGAGGGTATGCTCGCTAGGGAGCGATAGGAGAGAGAGGCCAAGAGGTATCGAGAGTCGGGCCACTACTCTGGTGCCCGTACCCAGCAGAAGGTCGACATGGTAGGGGTTATATGGTCCGCCCTGTTCATTCAGCCCTTCCAGCAGCCAGCAGTACCCCAGCTCCACCCAGGCCTCAGGAGCCTTACTATGCACTTCCAGTTTCTAGCACGCCTCCTGCGCGGGGTGCTTTCAGAGGTCAGTCTAGCAGACCTGGCCCTAGCCAGTCACAGCCACTACATCCTCCCAGATCTTGTTTTGAGTGTGGCGATACATGCCATGTGGTTAGGGACTGCCCCAGACTTATTAGGGGTATATCTTCACAGACTTTTCAGCCACAGCGTGCTCAGCAGGGTTCTCAGGCCATGATCACAGCTCCACCTGCTACCCCATCTGCCCAGCCAGCTAGGGGCGGAGGTCGGGGAGGTAGAGGTCGCCCTCGAGGGGGAGGCCAGGCAAGATATTATGCTATTCCTGCTCGTACCGAGGTTGTTTCCTCCGATTCTGTCATTACAGGTATTATACTGGTTTGTCACAGAGATGCATCGGTTCTATTCGATCCAGGATCCACGTATTCTTATGTGTCTTCTTATTTTGCTCCGCATTTGGGTATAGCCCGAGACTCTTTGAGTTCTCCTGTTTATATTTCTACTCCTGTGGGGGATTCTCTTGTTGTGGACCGCGTTTATCGGCCGTGTTTGGTTACTATTCGTGGTTTTGAGACCAGTGCAGATTTATTGTTACTCGATATGGTGGATTTTGATATTATCTTGGGCATGGACTGGTTGTCGCCCCATTATGCTATTCTTGATTGTCACTCCAAGACCGTGACGCTGGCTATGCCAGGTATTCCGTGTGTTGAGTGGAGTGGTACCTTATATCACACTCCCAGTAGAGTTATCTCTTTTCTTATAGCTCATCGTACGGTTGAGAAGGGGTGTGCCGTGTATTTAGCTTATGTGAGAGATGTCAGTGTTGATACCCCTTCTGTTGATTCAGTTCCAGTGGTACGGGATTATCCTGATGTGTTTCTAGCTGATCTTCCAGGCATGCCGCCCGATAGAGACATTGATTTTGGCATTGATTTGTTGTCGGGAACTCAGCCCATTTCCATTCCTCCGTACCGTATGGCTCCTCCTGAGTTGAAGGAGTTGAAGGATCAGTTACAAGAATTGCTTGATAAGGGTTTTATTCGACCCAGTGTTTCACCTTGGGGTGCTCCTGTCTTGTTTGTGAAGAAAAAAGATGGTTCTATGCGTATGTGTATTGATTATCGCCAGTTGAACATGGTTACAGTGAAGAATCGTTATCCTTTGCCTCGTATTGATGACTTATTTGACCAGCTTCAGGGCGCACAGGTATTTTCTAAGATTGATTTGCGCTCAGGTTACCATCAGTTGAATATTCGGGAGCCGGATATCTCGAAGACTGCTTTCAGGACTCGGTATAGCCATTACGAGTTTCTAGTTATGTCATTCGGGCTGACTAATGCCCCCATAACATTTATGCATTTGATGCACAGTGTGTTCATGCCATATCTCGACTCGTTTGTCATTGTTTTTATAGATGATATTCTTGTTTACTCTCGGAGTCGGGAAGACATGAGCAGCACCTGAGGATAGTGCTTCAGACCCTGAGAGAGAAGAAGTTGTATGCAAAGTTCTCAAAATGTGAGTTTTGGTTGAGCTCTATGGCATTCTTAGGCCACGTGGTATCGAGTGAGGGTATTCGAGTGGATCCGAAGAAGGTAGAGGTCGTGCAGAGCTGGCCCAGGTCGTCCTCAGTTACAGAGATTCGCAGTTTCCTTGGCTTGGCAGGTTACTACCGTCGTTTTGTGGAGGGATTTTCATCGATTGCAACCCGTATGACTATATTGACCCAGAAGGGTGCTCCATTTCAGTGGATAGAGAAGTGTGAGGCGAGCTTTCAGAAGCTCAAGACAGCTTTGACTACAGCCTCAATTTTGATATTGCCTACTGGTTCGGGGTCTTACACAGTTTATTGTGATGCCTCGTGAGTTGTCCTTGGAGCGGTGTTGATGCAGGACGATAGGATGATTGCCTACGCGTCCAGACAGTTGAAGATACATGAGAAGAATTACCCTGTCCATGACCTTGAGTTAGCTGCCATTGTTCATGCCTTAAGGATTTGGCGTCGTTATTTGTACGGTGTGCCTTTTGAGATTTATACTGACCACCAGAGTTTGCAGCACATATTCAGGCAGAAGGATCTAAATTTGCGCCAGCGTAGATGGTTAGAGTTGCTAAAGGACTATGACATCACTATATTATACCACCCGGGGAAGGCCAATGTGGTGGCCGACGCCTTGAGTCGCCGAGCAGAGATTTTGGGGAGTTTGTCATACCTTCATGCAGCTGAGAGGCCTCCAGCCTTAGATGTTCAGTCCTTAGCCAGTCAGTTCGTGAGATTGGATCTTTCTGAGCCTTGCCGGGTATTAGCTTGTGTGGTTTCTCGGTCTTCCTTATTATATCGTATCAGGGAGTGGCAGTACGATGATCCTCATTTACTTGTCCTCAGGGGCACAGTCCAGCACGGTGATGCCAGAGATGTGATCATTGGAGATGACGGGGTATTGAGGATGCAAGGTCGGATTTGTGTGCCCAATGTTGATGGGCTTCGGGAGTTGATTTTAGCAGAGGCCCATAGTTCGCGGTATTCCATCCACCCGGGTGCTGCGAAGATGTATCAGGATTTGAGGCAACACTATTGGTGGCGAATAATGAAGAAGGATATAGCAGAGTTTGTGGCCAAGTGTCTCAACTGTCAGCAGGTCAAATGTGAGCATCAGAGACCGGGAGGGTTACTTCAGCAGATCGAGCTTCTATAGTGGAAGTGGGAGCAAATCACCATGGACTTTGTGGTTGGACTTCCTCGGACTTTGAGGAAGCATGATGCTATTTGGGTGATTGTGGATCGGCTGACCAAATCAGCCCATTTCATTCCAGTACTGACTACTTATTCATCGGAGAGGTTGGCTGAGATTTATATCAGAGAGATTGTTCGCCTCCACAGTATTCCAGTATCTATCATTTCAGACAGAGGTACACAATTAACTTCACGGTTCTGGAGAGTCGTTCAGCAGGAGTTAGGTACCAGGGTGGATTTGAGCACAACATTTCACCCCCAGACGGACGGACAGTCCAAGCGCACTATTNGGGATCAGTTCTTTCCATTGGCGGAGTTTTCTTACAATAATAGTTATCAATCCAGCATTCAGATGGCGCCATATGAGGCTTTATATGGTAGGAGATGCAGATCTCTGGTGGGTTGGTTTGAGCCGGGTGAGGCCAGGCTATTGGGCACAGAGTTGGTTCAGGATGCATTGGAGAAGGTCAAGGTGATTCAGGATAGACTCCGTACAGCCCAGTCCAGACAGAAGAGTTACGCGGACCGGAAGGTTCGTGATGTTTCATATATGGTCGGAGAGCGGGTTCTGCTTCGGGTTTCTCCTATGAAGGGCGTTATGAGATTTGGGAAGAAAGGGAAGTTGAGTACAAGGTTTATTGGCCCTTTTGAGATATTGAGGCGTGTTGGGGAGGTTGCTTATGAGCTTGCCTTACCTCCCAGCTTGGCAGGAGTTCATCCGGTATTTCATGTTTCGATGCTCCGGAGGTATCACGGTGATCCGTCTCATGTCTTGGATTTCAGCTCAGTCCATTTGGACAAGGATCTATCATATGGTGAGCAGCCTGTAGCTATATTGGACAGGCAGGTCAGAAAGCTCAGATCAAAGAACATTACTTCAGTAAAGGTTCAGTGGCGGGGTAAGCCGGTTGAGGAGGCGACCTGGGAGACCGAGCAGGATATGCGCAACAGTTACCCTCATCTTCTCACTTCTTCAGGTATGTATTTATGCTCGTTCGAGGACGAACGAATTTTTAAGTGTAGGAGGATGTGACGACCCGGTCGTTCGTGTTAAGAATTAACGCCCCGATCCCTTATTAACTATTTTCCCCAAGTCTAGTTCTGCTAAATTGAATTACCGGGACGTTCGGTTTTGAGTTTCAGAGAGTTTTGGGACACATAGTCCCTAAATGAGAGCTTAAGAGTTGGAAAGTTGCCCATTGTTGGAGCAGTGTGAAGACGGCCTCGGAATGGAAATCCGATGGTTCCGTTAGCTCCGTTGGGTGATTTCGGGGTTGGGAGCGTGTTCGGAATGTATTTTGGAAGTCCGTAGCTCATTTAGGCTTGGAATGCCGAAGTTTGAATTTTTGGAGTTTCCATCCCTATAGTGAATTTTTGATCCGAGGGTCGGAATAGAATTCCGGAAGTTGCAGTAGTTCCTTCATGTCATGTGGGATGTGTGTGCAAAATTTGAGGTCATTCAGATGAGTTTAGACGTGTTTCAGCGTTGGATGTGAATTCTAGAATTTTCCTAAGTTCCTAGGCTTGAACCTATGCATAATCGATGTTTTTTTGATGTTATGAGACGTGGTTTTAAGGCTCGACCTAGTTCAAATAAGGTGTTAAGGTTTGTTGGTTGTTTGGTTGAGGTCCCGGGTGCCTCGGGGTCGTTTCGTATGCTTAGCGGGAGAAAAAATTGGGACTTAGCTACTGCTGAACCAGGCCTCTTCTGGTTTCTTCGCACCTGCGAAGGTTTTTCCGCAGGTGCAGACTCGCAGGCGCGTGGGGCTTGATTGCAGGTGCGATAGGGGGAGATTTGACCAGTGGTCGTAGGTGCGACCTGGGTTCCGCAGGTGCGGGACCGCAGGCTCGACCAAACGACCGCAGGTGCGGCCCCAGTGTAACTTAAGTGATTTCCGCACCTGCGATGTTTTTTCCGCAGGTGCGGTGATCGGGACAGCAGGTGCAAGATCCCTGTGTGTTTTATTCCAAAAATCCGAGAGTTTATTTCATAAGTCTAAAAATCGTGTAAGCGCTCAAGAATTTGCGATTTTCTGTGGGTTTTGAAGAGAAGGATCATAGGTACCATTTTCTAATCCTAATTCATTGTTAGACCATTAATCTCCGTTGTTTTCTTTAGTTTAATTATCAAAAAAATGGGGGGAAAACCCTAGGAAATTGATGAAATTTCCCCAACCCGAAATTTTGAAAATTTATGGGGTTTTTGGCATCGGATTTCGATTGTTTCTGGTTGAATGAGTCCGTGAGTAAATGGGTGTCCGAAAAATATAACTTTTACCCGATTCCGAAGCGTGGACCTGAGGGGTATTTTGGTCATTTTACCTAATTTCACGCCTTAGCTTGAATTAAACAGTGAAAATCAGTTGCATGAGATGTTATTTACGATATGTAATTGAATTGTATGGATTTGGGACATTTGGAGTCGGATACTCGTGGCAAACGTGTGGTTTCGAGTTGATTTTGAGCCGATTCGAGGTAAGTGGCTTGTCTAACCTTGTGTAGGGAACCTTTAAGTGGCTTGTCTAACCTTGTGTAGGGAACCTTTCCCCTTAGGATGTGATATTTGGTAATTGAATGCCTTGTACGTGAGGTGGCGAGCGCGTACTTGTGCTAATTGTTGAAAATTCGGTTTTACTTTAAATATTTAGACTGAGTTTATTTCTTACCTGCTTTATTCTACTTGCAATTATAGCCTAAGTTAGTTTAGAAAAGCATGCCTAGTTGACTTGAATTTCCTAATTGCTTAAGTGCTTTGGCTGTACTACGTGGAGCATGTTAGGCTAGAATTACTTGTTGCCTTGTATTTTTGCACTCTATTTCTAAATGTTTTCTTGTTGTGGCTGCGGATTTACTTTGGGACTACGGGACGGTATCCCAGGAGATCCCCCTGCATATTTACTTTGGGACTACGGGACGGTATCCCAGGAGATCCCCCTGCATATTTACTTTGGGACTACGGGACGGTATCCCGGGAGATTCTCCTGCATATCTACTTTGGGACTACGGGACGGTATCCCGGGAGATCCCCCAGCATATTTACTTTGGGACTATGGGACGGTATCCCAGGATATCCCCCTGCATATTTACTTTGGGACTACGGGACGGTATCTCGGGAGATCCCCCTGCATATTTACTTTGGGACTACGGGACGGTATCCCGGGAGATCCCCCTGCATATTTACTTTGGGACTACGGGACGGTATCCTGGGAGATCCTCATTGTTACCATTGTTATTGAGTTGTTCATATTCCGTGTTTAATCTATTCTTGTGTTTTGTTATTGCCTTGTTGACCTGTCTTATTTCACTGTTGTACTCATTATTACTCTCCGGTTTCATACTGTAAATTCCAATTATATTGTTTAACCTCAGTAGGGCCCTGACCTTCCTCGTCATTACCCGACCGAGGTTAGGCTTGGCACTTAATGAGTACCGTTGTGGTGTACTCATGCCCCTTATGCGCATGTTTTTCATGTGCAGATCCAGGTACCTCCACCCAGGCGCACTATCCTCGAGGTTGAGAGATCCAGTAGAGACTTCGAGGTACATCTGCCTCGTCCGCAGACCAGGAGTCTCTATCTTATTCCAGCTTTTGTGAAAAGTTTGTCCTTCCTTACAGTTATGTAGACATTCTGGAGATTAGAGCAGTGTATTATATTTCTATTAGCCTGTGGTTCCCGTGAGTTTTTGGGTTTTGGGGTGATATTGTAGACTTCCGCATTATTTTGGGTTGTATATGCCAAGTGGCATTTATATACAATCTTTCTTTTAGATTGTTCAGTTTTTACTTTATTATTCCTCAAGGTATGTTGATATTCCACATTGCTAGGCTTACCTAGTTATAGGGACTAGGTGCCATCGCGACATGTTCAGGGAGGGCGAACTGGGGTCGTGACATCACTACTCTACCGAGGTTAGGCTTGATACTTACTGGGTACCACCGTGGTGTACTCATGCTACGCTTCTGCATATTTTTGTGTAGAGTCAGGTGATCCGGATCGAGTAAGTGATCACGCCCAACTCTAGTCCTAAAAAGGATAAGCGGTCACCGCAAATATAAACTGGTCTAAGAGTCAGGAGTCGAATCTCATAGAGAATTAAGGTTTCACCATAATTGTTCAATATCACTAAGAAGACAAGCTCGAATAAACTTCTAAGTTATAAAGATTAAGATTCTTATATCTAACTAATTAACTAAGAATCTAAATAAGTAAATTAACAACTAAAGATACTAAGGGTTGGAGATTAAATTTAGGAGGTCTAGAGTTATGATTTCCCCAAATGTTGGAATCCTTCCCCTTATGTTCCCTACAATTTCGCCTATGTATTCTCTACTGATCGTGAGCACTTTAGGTGCCGTAATTCTCTCTTGAGCAACTACAACAATTTACTAGACATATTCTCTCGAACTACGCTAGTTGGCTTTATCTAACCGCTCATTATGACCACGTCAAGGCTTTGTTATTTCTAAACCTACCTTTAAACCTGCTGTATTGATTTCTCACATACGTTAGGAGTGACGTTGTTCAAAAACCACCTAAATATGTATACTTTCTTAAGAAACACATAATAAATAGGCACATCCAATTGATGGCCATTCAATCAACTGAAATAAGCACGTAGTTGAACAAATAGACAAATTCAAAGGTTAAATAGTATTAAAACATAACGAGAATTCATCCTCCAAGAGGTTCCATCAAAACCATAGATAAGAAATTATCTATTCATAATAGTATGCATAACTAAAATACTAGAATTCATAACCAATAATAGAAATAGGAAGAAGGAAGTGAAAAACTCGTAGAAGAATTCCCCGCCTTGCTCATATTATGTTCTTGCCTCCTTAGGTCCAAAGTGTGTCAAAAGTATGTCAAAGGTCCCACAAATAACGTTTATATATGGATATATACCAAGTAGGGTCGGGCCCAAACAATTATACCTTCTCCAACGCGAAAAAAGACAGTTTTCCCGGCCAAATCCGCGGCCGTAGATTCAACCGCGGATCTGGCCGCAGATTTTGGACAGTGTTCAGTGTTGCGCATTTTTCACCCTGTTCTGTTTAGAATTTGGAAAAACATAAAACAAGAAAGTTGTATACCTTTGAATTATATTTCCAACCATATATTATGGAGATCAAATGTATTTCTGAGCTAAAAGTTATGTGCATTTTACTAGACAGTGCGCAATATGCCTACTCGATTCTTCGTTTGTTCTTAACTATCATCCAGTGATCCCCGAACACGATCCCGGCTTAATTACTTGGGATTTTAATCAAACTTCAAAGATCCAAATCACTTGAATTCATTCCATAAAATCTATAATGCTCGGAATCACTCTTACAAGGCATAAAACACACAATTAGTGCAAAACACTAGCGATTAAAGCTCAAACTCAATTAAAGTGCAGTAAATTAGAGTGTAATAAGTAACTAAAATACGTAATTATAGCCTATCATCAGTAAGTTTTGAGACTCATTCTTGGTGTGGGTGGAGACTTCAAGGTACACCTGCGGGGCATTCGCAGGCTCCGAAGTCACCCTCTAATGTTTTGATTTTCATTGCTTCTTCTATTCCTGAACAGTGATGTATTCATTATGTAAATACTCTACTATAAAAGCTTATGACTTATACTATCGGTTTTTGGGAATTGTAAATTTTATAGAGAATTCCATTTTTAAGGTTGTTAGATGTTATTTAGTATATGTTAGGCTTACCTAGTTCCTAAGACTAGGTGCCATCACGATACCCAACAGAGGGGAAATTGGGTCGTGACAAGTTGGTATCAGAGCTCTAGGTTCATAGGTTCTACGAGTCATAAGAAGGTTTAGTAGAGTCTTCTGGATCGATACGAAGACGTCTGTACTTATCTCCGAGAGGCTACAGAAACTATTAGGAAATTCCACCTCTTTCATTCCTTATCATGCGACATTGATTCAGCTCGAAGCACATATCTTATGTTCCTTTTGCATCCACTCGTGTATCATATCGCGCATTCGATATCAACTATGCGCCAACAATTCGTGATGCTGCAGATGGGTTACTAGGGGGCCAGTGATGCTCAACCATTGTCTCAATGTGTCATCCAGACTGAGGATGCGGAGGTATTGAGAGACTATTCAGTTGTTCACGCGGAGGTGCAACAGGTTCTGGCATCTGGCTGATAAGTACGAGCTTAGGAAGGTTTAACTGGTTGACTATTCATCATGATCATGGTAGAGTCACCAGGTGGATGTTTATTTGAGGATAGTTGGTGGTATTGGAGACTATGTGGGTCGTATGGGATTTCTACTCAGTGGAAGGTACATTTTATCATTCAAGGAACTGAAGGAAGCGAGTTTAACTGTCACGAGAATGGATGTGCGCTTAGTAGATAATTTGGAGTACCTTGTGATTGGTGTTGTGCAAGCTGTGAAGGCTAGTTTTGCGGATCAACAAATGTTGTTTTCTATGGCTTCGCGCCAAGTGGGGGAGTCCACTAGCGGCATTCGGATTGCAGCATCAGGTGTTATATCAGTTTTGGCCAGAGATGTGTATATATAGAGGTTATTGGAAGGTTCCCTGAATTTTGCATATGATTGAGATCTGAGATCTTGCATGGGATGATGTTGGGGCTTGCGGTGTTTCTGCATCATTAATGGATCTACATTTCAGTATCAAAGGTAGTCGGAGAAACAACTTCAGATTCATAGGAGGTCTATTCAGCATGGGCATCTTGGTTTCAGCATTATGGGGTACTTCAGAGAAAATATGATGGCTTATAAGCTTCTGGGTTGCGTGGTTCGTGCTAGGATTTCTGCATTGGGTTTTGGTTGGGATCATTGTGTATCGATAGGGAGAAGTGTTAACCCAAAGGAAAGATGAGGAGTATTCAAATAAATGGATAGCACTTTGGTGATGGGTCAGAATAGCAATTGAAGTAATTGGACCTTTTTGAATGTGAATTCTCTATCGGCATCTGTGGCAGTACTTTTGGGTTGGACAGTTTGTGTGACTCGGTTGAGTTTGGGGAGATACGGTCCTGATGGCTTAGTTGTGTGTGGGCGGGTCTCAGAGAGTTCTATTTTCAGCCACGACTTGAGTCGGTTGTCTGCTATGGGCATAAGAAATATATTGTAAATTATGGTTTTCTCCTGGATGGGTATCATAAGTTAATAGAATGTTAGCGTTATTAGATATCATATATTAAGAGCGTACATTCAGGAAGGAACCTTGAGTTTGCGGGTGCGTGGATAGTAGCATGGTGATCTCTCAGGACTAAGCTCTGCTCCCAACTCTACAGAGGACTAAGCTCTGTCTTGTTTTATCTCAAGCATCATGTCTCTGCATCTCATGGTCTAATACATATCCAATTTTTCCAAAGGCATCATAGTCCAAAGTCATCATCCTCATAGCCAGAAGACACCATGCTATGGCCTGAGGATCTCTTAATCTTGCACACCATTATTCAAAAGCATCATGGTTTGGAGGCACCATCTTCATAGACCGAGAACATCATTTCATGGCCTGCGAATCCTTTACTGCACTATTCATGGCCCAGGACATCATGGTCTAAGGACGTCATCCTCACTGTCCAAAGACGATATCATGGTCCAAAGGGAATTTGCATCATGTTTATTTATGCGATAATCTATATGCACGCATTGTATTTTGAGTTGCAAGTAATCCGGTAAGTAACTGTTATACTAACGGGAACAATCTTCGCTCCAGTTTCCGTTCATATCCTTCCATTATTTCAAACGGAACCAATTACCGTCCATTACCCATTCTCATATGATAGCCGCTCAAATATCCATAGCCATTCTCAACCCCGATTCGTCCTATCCAGGGCATTTTGTCCGTTCTTATAACAACTCCATCGGTTCGTTCCACCGTTAGATCCAGAACTACACATGGCATGCTTCCTATAATACCAGGGATATGTAGGCATCTCAGAGACCAGAGTGTGGCCTATATTTCTCAAAACATTCCATTCGGTCAAAATCGGTCATCATTTCTTTACCCGAAAACTATTTCATCCTTCCCAGGTAAAGAAGGGCAGCTGTTGATACCCAATTTTCCCTCATATTTTGCAAATATGTATACATAATTTCAGAATAGTGCACATGCACCATCATTTGATCTACAAACATATACAAGCATTTTTCATAATTTTCAATAATTTTTAAAGGCTTTAAATCAATTTATTTATGCATTTTATTATATATATATATATATATCCAATAGTTATCCTCACAAATTATTTTATGATGATTTTATCATCTAATTTAATCATTTACACCCATATTAAGTTTTAAATATTTTTAGCATATTTATTGTAATTACATTTGCATTTTTAGGCTAAATTGCACATTTTGCAATAATAGCCCATATGTACTTAAATTACTTTATTTATGAAAAAATAAATTTTCATATTTTTTATAATGTTAAATAATTATTTTTAATCATTTTCATGCACAAATAATATATTTTTTTATTTATCTATTATTTTTGTAAATTATTATTTATTAAAAATGGGTATTTAAAATCTGGCCCTAATTCTATAACTAATTCGGACCTAAAACTACCCAAACCAACCCAATCTTCCTAAGCCCAATACCCTACCCATCCATCCACAAGTATCGACCCCTTCCTTTATATCTCTCCTCTCTGCCCTAACCCTCATTTCTCTAAAGCCTCCGCCCTCATTTTCCCTCCCTGATGAACCCTAACTCTGCCGCCTCACCCAAATCCCCCCAAATCCCGGTCCTAATGGGATTCCTTCCTTATTCTCTTAACATTCTAGGGTTCTTCCCTTATTTAGTGCTAGATTCCGGAATAACTTAGGTGTTTGCCTAAACATGGCGAGTACCACACTTTGATTCAGTCCAAATATGTGTTTACCTCTTGAATCTGGACAATCTTGAGTCCAAGTGCGTTATTTGTAATGATTCTCTCATATCTCTCTTGATTCACACTAAGCCCTAAAGGTTAGGGTTCCAGATCTTCTTTTATTTGAATCTAATCTGGTTTAAACTCTATTTTTTAACATTTTCTTCGTCTATATTTGTTCTATTACTTATGGATCTGTTTATTTTTTGTCGATTTGTGGCTTACCTAATTTAGGGTTTCAACCCTTTTACTTGAACCAAATCTAGTTTGATATTAGGTTTCCTTTTGAATAATTTCCTATATATGTTCATTTCTGTGCTAATATGTGTTCTTTCCCTTTATTTTTGTTGATTTTGTGTTTTACCCGAAACTAGGGTTTCAGCCCTTTTCACTTGAACTAATCTGGTTCAGTTTCATGTTTATTTTGAACAATCCCTGTCTACATTCATTTTTATGTGTTAATACATGATTCTTTACCATTATTCTCTGTTGATTTTGGGGTTTACCTAATTTAGGGTTTCCGACCCTTTTTACTTGAACCAAATTTGGTTCGATTGAGTATTCTTTTTTACAATAATCTATTGTCTGACTTATATGATTCTTTACCTTATTTCCTACTGGTTTTGTGTATTTTTCACTGAAAATTTAGGGTTCAACCCTATTGATTTAAGCACTGACTTCAGTATTTAAGTGGGCAATTCTTTTAAGGCTAGGAGGATTATTCGAACCCCTCCCCACTCCCCTTTTATATAAAATTTAGAACTCAAATTTTTCACTCATATTCTCTCTAGCAACATTATTCTGTGCTTTTGATTCTTGGCCAGCCGGAAGCCAAGGCCATAAATCTTCAACGATTTTGCTTCTGTTGGTGACACTTGCTACATTGTTGATGTCACGACCCAAATTCCCAACCCTCGGGATCGTGATGGCTCCTAACACCACACTTTCTAGGCAAGCCAATGTTAGAACTTAATTAACCACTTTCCTTTTAAATTTATTTAAAGACGAATAAACACTAAATCCAAAACTTTCCAATGACTGATATCAAGAATAATACTAGAAATAATAAGATGAACCACGAACTAATACTAAATGTATAACTACCCAGAGTCTAGTGTCACAATTCACGAACTACTAAAGAGTACTACAAATAAACGGGCTGAAAGAAATATATCTTTGTTTTGAATGAAATAAAACAATAATCTAAATAATAAGGGAAGACTCCAGGAAACTGCGGACGCCAGCAGATCTACCTCGTGTCTCCGTGTAAATACTCAGCTACTAATTGAGACTCAACTCTTGCCGGTACTTGGATCTGCACAAGAAGTGCAGAGTGCATATCAGTACAACCGACCCCATGTACTGATTAAGTGCCGAGCCTAACCTCGACGAAGTAGTGACGAGGCTACGACGGGGAATTAACAATATAACCTGTGAACAATATATAATAAAGTAAGAAGGAAATTCTAAACTAAACAAAATAATAATCTGTAGCAATACATAAATAACTCAGCCACCTTTTCCAGGTCTCAGCTATAACTAATTCTCACATAAGCTTCCAAATTTCCAAATTCCACTATGAAACAACCGTAAGTACATAATATGATAAACAATAAAGTAAAGCAGTAAATTTTCAAATCATTGTGCTTAAAAAATCAGTTGTAACGACCCGACCGGTCGTTTCGAGATTTAAGCTCCGTTCCGTGGCGTAAGGTCTTGAACAATTTCATATTGTGTATATTTACCTGTGTGCGCCTTTGGATTCAGTTACCGGATGATCCGGAGTCAAATTGGAAGGAAATTTTCAATTTTGGAAGCTTAAGCGATAGAAGTTGACCGGGGGTTTGACTTTTGTGTAAACGACCTCGAAATGAGTTTTGGGCGATGTCAACAGCTTCGCATGGTGATTTTGGACTTAGGCGCGCGTCCGAAATTGGTTTTGGAGGTCCGTAGAATAATTTGAGTTAATTCGGCGAAAGTTAGAATTTCGGCAATTTCGGCCGGTAGGTGAAATTTTGATATCGGGCTCGGAATGGAATTCCGAGGGTGGTTGTAGGTCCGTTGTGTCATTTAGACTTTTCTGCAAAATTTGGCGTCATTCTGGGTTGAATTGATAGGTTTCGGCACGAGTTTTGATATTTGAAGACTTGAAAATTTATACGTTTGTTTTTTTGTTTGATTCATAGTTTTGGTGTTGTTTATGTGACTCGAGACCTCGAGCGAGTACGTGTTAGGGTATATGACTAGTTTGTGTGTTTAGACGGGTTCCCGGGGGCCTCGAGTGTGTTTCGGATGGGGTTCGGGTCAAATTTTGTCCTATCTTAACTGTTGTTTTGTATTCTGTCCTTCCTTCTATGCGATCGCATGGATGCGAATACGATCGCATCGTGTTCTGCTACCCACCCCAATTTTTCTTCATCGCGTTCGCACAGATGGGTCCGCGATCGTTTTCATACAGCCCCTCCCTTTAATGCGTTCGCACCTCCAACCTCGCGTTCGCATAGTTCTTTCTTTTGGGGATCAAACTATTCCTCCAATGCGATCGCATCCCCTGCTACGCGATCGCATAGCACCTTTTTTGGCCAATAACATTTTCCTCTACGCGATCGGATATAAATTCTCGCGATCGCGATGCTTTAAATTCTGGGCACACAAAATATAACTCAAAATCGAGGGTTTCACCATTTTTATCATATTTTGGCTTCTAAAGCTCGATTCTTGGCGATTTATGATGGGGTTTTCACACAAATCGAATGGGTTTAGTGTTCTTCAGCTAGAATTAAATATATTTCATGAATTAGTCCTTGTTTTTATCATTTAAATTGTGTTTCTAGTTAAGGAAAATGTTGGTTTTTAAAGAAAATTTTTAAAATGAAAAATCATGATTTGAGGGACCAAACGACATCGGAATTTGATAAATTTTGTATGGTTGAACTTGTATTGGAATGGGTAATCGGATTTTGTAAAATTTGACGGGTTTCGAGGTGAGGTACCGGGGGGTCAACTTTTGGGTCAATTTTTATATTTTTGTAAAGAATGAAACTTTATTATTCAAAATAGTTCCTTATACGTTTTATGTGTATTTTGAAGTTGTTTTAGTTGATTTTGAGCCGTCCGGAGGTCTTTTTGCCCGAGAAGTTTATTTTAGAGTACCGGGTTGTCGCCTTCGAGGTAAGTATCTTGCCTAACCTTGTGGGGGGGAACTACCCCTTAGGATTTGAGTGTTCTATGTTGATTGCAGTCGTGTACGCGAGGTGACGAGTGTGTACTCGGACTTATTTGTAGATAGTTGTAATTTTAGGATTCTTAGGTCCTTATATCCCCTGTGTATGAAGTTTTAATTTCTATGACTGAGTTCCTAATTGCTAGTTTCATCTCTTCCTGCTTAAATTAGAATTACTTGTTTTATATTTCCCTTGTTGTGTACTTGATCTTGATTGACTTGACTGAAGATTTTATCTATTTAATCATCATGCTATATTTTTCTGCATAAACTGCCTACCTAGCTAAAATTTGTATTACCTCGCCCTATAATTGTTTAGCAGTAATGGGGGAATTATATGTTGGTGTCAAGCATGCCCGTGGGTCGTATATTATGATTGATATGATCTTTCATTAAGTAATACTTAGGCCTAACTTTATGATTATACATGTTGATGGTATTTTCTTGGCATTTCCTATTGCGGAGCATTGATTCAAGTTTTGGAATTTATTTCGTGAAGCTAATTAAATAAGCAAGATTGGTTATAGTTGTTTCCCTTGCCGGGATGATATTGTTTCCATTGTTGACTCCCTTGTCGGGACAATATGATTTCTATTATTGTTCATGTTGTTGATGATATTGTTTCCATTGTTGACTCCCTTGCGGGGACAGTATGGTTTCTATTATTGTTCATGTTGTTGATGATATTGTTTTCATATTTGACTCCCTTGCCGGGACAGTATGGTTTCTATTATTGTTCATGTTGTTGATGATATTATTTCCATTGTTGACTCCCTTGCCGGGACAGTATGGTTTCTATTATTGTTCATGTTGTTGATGATATTTTTTCCATTGTTGACTCCCTTGCCGGGACAGTATGGTTTGTATTATTGTTAAGTTGTTGATTCCCTTGCCTTGCTATCATTTCATTTGTTTGGGTGAGAAAGAGTGTAAATCACGAAGGGTGATGCCGTGCCATTTCATCTACATTATCATGTGAGGAAAGAGTGTAAAGCACGAAAGGTGATTCCGTGCCATTGTTTATATTCACTATCATATGAGGAAAGAGTGTAAAGCACGAAGGTTGATGTCGTGCCATATTATTGAAATTAAAAGAACGAAGGTTGATGCCGTGCCATATTATTGAAACTAAAAGCATGAAGGATGACGTCGTGCCATACTATTGAGAATAAAAGCACGAAGGGTGATGTCGTGCGTGATATTATGAGTGAGTGCTAATGCATGAAGGGTGATGTCGTGCCATACTTTTGTGAGTTCATGGCACGAAGGGTGTTTCCGTGCAGGTGAGGACGAGGGACATGCATTTTGATGTGATATATGTTTCCCCGTGTATACGTGTGCCCTTACTTTGAGCTGTTATTGTTGTACTTACATATTCGGTGTGACTTGTTATTATTGCCCTGTACTTGACCTTTATATCAATTGTTGTTGCACTGTCCATGTCTGTTACTTGCTTAATTTACGTGCCGTATCTGTCGATTTCTATGGGGAGGACGAGAGTAAAAGCACGAAAGGTGATACCGTGCACCTGTTCTATCGAAAATTAAGTTCGAAATACATTTATTGGGAAAGTATATTTTAAAAACTCTTATCTTGAAGAAATTACATTTAAAGACTTTCCTTCTGTAAAGTATATATACGTATTTGGAGGAAGTACCTTTCAAAAGAAGTTTCCTATTTTGAAACGAATATATTTAAGGTCTTTAATATAAGCTTGTGGGCGAAAGGTTATATTCGAAGGTTTGATTAAATTGTTGGAGTTGTTGGCTAAGGTCTGAGGTGGAGATTATCGCAGTGCTGAGTTACTACTTGTTCTTACTGTATTGTGGGTTTCGGTTTTTGGATGTGTTCCCGTCCATTTTTCTATGGAATATTATGATATTCCGTTAATTTATTACTATTTTTCCTCCCGCATTGCATTGTTATGTAGTTAATTATGTTGTGTAATTTTTATACAGATGTTATATTCCGTCATTTTCTATATTTATGCATGTTTGTTTTATTAGACCAGTGGGTGTCTTGACTAGTTCTCGTCACTACTTCACCGAGGTTAGTCTTGATGCTTACTGGGCACCGCTGTGGTGTGCTCATACTACTCTTCTGCGCATTTTTGTGCAGATTCCAGGATTTTCATAGTCGGCCGATTGATAGATTGTAGCGAGGGTGCTGTTGTGGAGACTCAAGGTAAAACCGCTTCAGCGTTCGCAGTTTCGGAGTCACCATCTTATGTTTCTGTTGCACGGTTGTACTTATTTATGAACAGTGGTATCTTTAGGTGTTTTAGCGTAGTTTCCTTAAAGCTTATTGTATTGGTAAAAAGAGCTTCACACATGTGATAAATCTTGATGACTCAGCAGTCTATGTGGAGCAATGAAGACACAACAGCTGGACGGGACTCTATAAATAGGTATGAGGCAAAGAGGCACGGAAAATCACACCCACGGGTTAATTAGCTACGGAAGTCTCAACCTGATTGAGAAGATGAAGAGACACGGTCAAAATTTATCTAGGCGGAACAAAGGGCAGATTCAGAGATCTTCAGTTAGTGATCCACACGTTACACAACATTCACGCAACAGTTATGGTTACTCATTGTAACGTTACATTAATATCATAATTAGTCATTAATGCTCCATCACTGAAAAGGGCAGACGTTATATTAGGAAATTCCCTATATAAGGGAGTAAAATATAACCTGTAAGGGACATCCGAACTACTATTGCAATACACTTTACTTTTCGTGCATCCCATTGATTTTTCTTTATTTAATTTCTTACAATAATCAATCTTGCCTTGGTTATCAGAAACCCGTATTCATCCTAAAAATAGCTTTGGTCAAAGGATCTAATTCTTTGGTTAAACAAATTGGTTCTGTTACCAGGAATCTGATAATCTTTGTTTTCTTTTCAAGCGATATCCTCTTAACTATGTCGAACTCCAACGACAACAACTAGCAGAGGAACGGAACCCCACGTGGTTCAAGGGAACAATCCCCAGAAAGATCCAATAACAACAATGATAATAATGATCAAACGGTAGAACAAGATCGGGTAAAGCAAATGATTGCAGAGTATGTGAGCCAGGCTTTGCAAGAATTTGCGAGGGGATTACCAGCAACGTCACCTGCACCACTGATACCACCCCCCAATAATACCATCACCGTGAAAAATCCTCAGTCTGGGTTGGCAAACTCAGGAAGGGGAGATACTCCTAATGAATCTCTCGAAGTGAGACCAGGTATGTCTAATAACTCTGAATTACAGACTTTATTACTAACTTTGCAGAAATAGGTGAATGAACAAATGATCGAATCGAACAAATTCCTGGAGTACCACCTGTTATCAAAGGCATTGACGTTGATAGATATTCTCAACAACCTTGGAAACCAAGCGCAGCACCCGTACCTATTCCCAAGAAGTTTAAAATGCCTGACGTTCCTAAGTATGACGGGACAACCGACCCACGCGACCATGTGACTGCTTTTACCACCGGAGTGAAGGGAAATGACTTAACAAAACAAGAAATTGAGTCGGTCCTAGTTAAAAAGTTTGGAGAAACACTTACCAAAGGGGCGCTAACCTGGTATTCTCTTCTCCCTGAAAACTCTATTGATTCTTTTGCTGAGCTTGCAGATTCTTTCATAAAGGCACACTCCGGTGCGCAAAAAGTTGAGAAAAGGATGGAGGACATCTTTAAAATTAAACAAGGAGACACGGAACTACTTCGTGAATTTGTAGACTGGTTTCAATGAGAAAGAATGCTACTACCAAGGGTGCCTGATAATTGGGCAGCCATGGCATTTTCAAGCAATTTAAATGACAAAAGTTCTGAAGCCACGATAAAACTCAAGGAAAGCTTGAGAGAATTCCCAGCTAAATGTGGAACGATGTTTATAACAGGTACAATACTAAACTTCGAATAGAAGAAGATACCATTGCTCGTTCGAAAGATGAAGATCATACCAGATCCAGATGTTCTGAATCAGACAGGAGATCAGGTAAAAACAGGTACGATCTTTACTTGGGACCATCGGGACGTGAAACTCGTCCCACGTTCGAAACACCAGGTCAGATTATAGACTACCAAGCAAAGATGCGGGCTCGTCCTCATCTAGATCCAGAAAGGATCGAGATGAACGACCTAGAGGTAATGCACGAATTGGGGATCACACCTTCAATGTAAGTACCTCCGAACTAATTTCAGTATTAAGAAATATGGGTGATAAGGTTCGATGGCCCAAATAAATGAGGTCACACCCAAATAAGAGGAACGCAGATTTCTAGTGTGAATTCCATAATGATCATGGACACAGAACTGCAGATTGCAGGTTTTTACAAGGTGAAATAGAACAATTATTGAAACAGGGCTATTTAACAGAATTGTTTAGTAATAATGGTAAACAGTCATACATGAAGAACATGCAGGAGCCCCCGAAGCCTCCATCTCCAAAAAGAATCGTCAACGTGATACATGGAGGAGAGGAAGTAAACAGAATAGTTTGCAAATTAGCCTCGAAGATCAAAGTTACACACGGAAAGCGGGTTCGAGAAAATCCCGACGTGGATGAAATAACCTTTGATGATGCAGATTTCGGCAGACTAATTCTCCCCCACAACGATGCTCTGGTAATATCCTTACTCATTCATGAAACTAACATTAAAAGAGTGTTTATTGATCCAGGTAGTTCATTCAACATCATCTTGCTAAGAGTCGTGGAAGAAATGCTCTTGGGAAATCAGGTGATCCCAAAGGCACGAGCCATATCAGGATTTGACAACTCTACAGTGATAACCAAAGGAGAAATTGAACTTAGCACTTATGCTGAGGGAGTAATCAAAAATACCAGGTTCCAAGTCATCGATACTGACATGGTTTATAACGTAATCATGGGAAAGACATGGATCCACGACACGAAAGCAATATCATCCATCTTGCATCAGGTAATTAAATTCCCCTCCGAATGAGGGATTCAGCAAATTAGAGGCGATCAACAAACCGCGAGAAATATAAATTTTGTGGTACACTACAACAAAAAAGTAGAGGTGGAAGAATCAAAAGATAGAGAAATCTCCCAGACAGATGTTACCGGCCAAACAGATACGGAAAAAGTTACTGACCAAACATGTACGAAAAAAGTGAGTGTTCAAACAGATACGGAAGAAGATACTCACGAGAAGGTGAATCAAGTCACCGCGGAAGATGCATTGGACCACACGGATGTAGATTCCAGACCGGACGTCATTCATAAACTGGAGGAAGACGAGCACACCAAAAAAACTACGGAAGAGCTCAAAGTTGTTCCATTGTTTGAACAAAAATCTGAACAGAAAGTGTATATAGGCACGAGGCTGAGCCCCGGTCGAAGAGGTAAGTTAATTGATTATTTAAAGGCTAATGCAGATTGCTTTGCGTGGTCCCACTCAGATATGACANCTGACGAAGAGATATAGAAACTCTTGAAAATGGGTTCGATACGAGAGGTAACGTACCCTAACTGGCTAGCTAACACTGTGGTAGTACCTAAAAAGAATGGCAAATGGAGAGTATGCATAGATTATACTGACTTAAATAATGCATTCCTCAAAGATTCATTCCCATTACCACATATAGATCAAATGATTGATGCCACCGCAGGTCATGAATTGTTAAGATTTCTAGATGCGTATTCCGGTTATAATCAGATTAAAATGGATCCCTCAAATGAGGAAAAACCCTCCTTTATTACAAACAGGGGAACTTATTGTTATAAAGTCATTCCTTTTGTCTTAAGAAACGCTGGAGCCACCTATCAAAGGCTAGAGACCAAGATGTTCCAGGAACATATGGGAAAAACGATGGAAGTTTACATCGATGACATGCTGGTAAAATCAACATGGGCGGAAGACCATTTCCATCACCTCTCTATTACCTTTGATATTTTACGCAGGTATAATATGAAGCTGAATCCAGAAAAATGCGCTTTTGGCGTAGAATCAGGTAAATTCTTCGGTTTCCTTGTATCAAACAGGGGAATAGAGGTAAATCCTGATCAAATTAAAGCTATAGAAGAAATACCTAATGTACTTATAAACAAAAAAGAAATTCAAAGACTAACGTGAAGAATTGCAGCCTTAGGAAGATTTATTTCCAAATCTTTCGAAAAAAGTTTTAAATTCTTTGCAGTTCACAAAAAGCAAAATCGGTTCGAATGGACTGAATAATGTCAACAGGATCTCAAAGACCTAAAGTCTTATCTATCAAAACCTCTGTTGCTGTCAAAGCCAAAGGAGAGGGAGAGGCTGTACGTCTACCTTGTCGTCTCGAAAATTACTGTAAGTACAATATTGGTAAGGGAGAATAAACGTAAACAATCTCCTATTTATTATGTAAGCAAGACATTACTAGATGCTGAAACTAGATATCCACATCTAGAAAAGTTAGTCTTAGCTCTAATCATGGCATCTAGAAAATTAAGGCCATACTTTCAATGTCATCCAATCACAGTTGTGACCTCGTATCCATTAAGAAACATATTTCATAAACAAGAACTATCAGGAAGATTAGCCAAGTGGTCCATAGAATTAAGTGACCATGAAATAATATATCAGCCTAGGACTGCAATCAAGTCTCAGATCTTAGCTGATTTTGTCGCTGACTTTAGTAATAGCATTGTCCCTGAAGTGGAAAAAGAGTTACAAATCTTTAATGGTGCTAATCCGGGTCTATGGACCCTATTTACCGATGGTTCTTCCAATATAAAAGGTGTCGGCTTAGGCATAGTCTTAATGTCACCCACAGGTGAAAAGACACGACAGGCTATCAAATGTTATCCTATAACTAACAATGAAGCAGAGTATGAAGCTGTCATTGCAGGACTAGAACTCGCACGAGAACTTTCAATCAAGCAAATCGTAATCAAAAGCGACTCCCAACTGGTAGTAAATCAGATGCAGGGGGCTTACATCGCTCGAGAAACTCGGATGCAACAATATCTGGAAAAGGCACGAGATCTCGTGAGACAATTCAAAAGAAGGAAGGTAATACAAATACCTAGAGAGGACAATGCAGAAGCAGATGCATTAGCTAACCTCGCAGAAGTCACGGAAGTAACAAACAAAGACAATGCAATTGTCATTCATCTATTCCATTCAGCGATCGGCCAGGACAAAAATGAGTTAACTTTCAACAATTTAACCTGGGATTGGAGAAACGAAATCTTAAATTTTTTGCAGAATAGCAACGTACCTGAAGAAAAGAAAACAACTCGAGCACTTTGCCGCAAAGCTGCATGGTACTGCCTCATTCGCAACTCATTATATCGCAAGATGTTCAGAGGGTCCCTAGCCAAATGCCTCGGACCTAACCAAACGGAGTTTGTGATGAAAGAAGTCCACGAAGGACACTGTGGATATCACTCAGGGGCGAGATCCTTGGTAAAAACCCTAATCAGAGCTGGATACTATTGGCCTAAGATGGAAGAAGAGGCCGAGAACTTCGTATCCAAATGCGACAGGTGCCAAAGGTTTGCCAATAACATGCATCAACCAGCGGAATAATTGCATCCAATAATATCCCCATGGCCCTTCATGAAATGGGGTATGGACATAGTGTGACCTCTTCCCACAACTAAAGGACAGGTACGGTTTTTGCTCGTGCTAACCGACTATTTTACAAAATGGGTAAAGGTAGAAGCGTTCAAACAGGTGCGAGAAAAGGAAGTTAAAAGCTTCTTATGGCGAAACGTAATATGACACTTTGGGATACCAAAGGAGATCGTGTGTGATAATGGCCCACAATTCATAGGCTCGCAAATCACAGAATTCTTCGAAAGCTGGCAAATCAAATGGATCACTTCAACGCCATACCACCCCGTGGCTAATGGTCAAGCTGAGTCACCGAATAAATTCATTGTCAACAATCTGAAGAAGCAGCTAGATAAAGCAAAAGGAAACTATCCTGATAAGTTACCAGCGGTACTATGGGCATACAAAACAACTTCAAAAATAACCATGGGAGAAACTCCGTTCACACTTATTTATGACTCAGAAGCCTTAATACCTGGGAAGATTGGCGAACCAAGCATAAGGTTTACAACAGCCACGGAGGAAGCAAACGACGATGAATTGAGGACCAATCTGGACCTGCTCGAACCACGGAGAGAAGCAGCACTAATACGGATGGCAGCTCAAAAATAAATCATAGAGCGCTATTACAACTGTTAAGCTCATCTCAGATACTTCAAGATTGTGGACTTCGTCCTCAAAAAAGTCTCTCAATCAACGAAAGAAGCAGGCACAGGAAAACTAAGTCCAAACTGGGAAGGACCCTACAAAGTCCGAGGCATAGCTGGGAAGGGCGCCTACGAGCTGGAAGCTATGGACGGCAGAATCCTACCAACAAGTTGGAATGCCATCAACTTGAAGAAGTACTACTTCTAAGGAAAAGAAGTACCCCTGGTCAGGTATCACACGTTCGATTTTATTATTGAACATTTAAAAATTTTACTAACCTTTTTAGATGATAGGCATAAAGCTAACCCATCACCAGATGATGACATTAGACCTGGAAAGACGTGAGGAAGTAACTGAATTCCCGGTCTAGGGTTACAGTTTCTGATGGACGTTTTAAAGGTTTAAGCAGTCATCATCTAAAAACTATATACCTTCGAGTCCCGTATGTTTTTCCTTTTCAGGAGAAGGACCACAAGGATGAAATAGTCAAGTGCTCGAGATTTCATTCTTCAAAGCTCAAACACTTGGGGGACTATACAGTATAGAAGGCAAAGACGAAGCAAAAAAGACTATCAAAAAGTCAAAGCTCAAGCCTGAAGATCCATCTACCCAACAAGTCAAGTGATACGAGCAAAATTGAAAGAGCCAAAGCCTCAAACACAAAGCCTAATCCAAAAAACCTTCGAACATGTTCAGGTTAAAAGGAAAAATGTTAGCTACGAGGAGAAATGCGCATCTTTGTACTTATTCAAAAGAAAGACTATTGTAACCAAAAACAGTTATGGATAAAAGATCATCATCATTGTACTCATTCAAAACTGTTGTAACTAAAAACAGTTACGAAATCTTTGTACTCATATAGAAAACTGTTATCAAATAAAACAGTTACGGATGAAAGATCAAAATCCTTGTACTTGTTCAAAAAACTGTTATCAAATAAAACAGTTACGGATGTAAGAGCATTTCCCTCATGCTTATTGAAAACTGTTGTCAACAAAAATAGTTACGGGTGAAAACCCCAACTTGAGTAAAAACTGTTACGAACGAAAAATAGTTGCTCTCTTGTATTAACTCGAAAAAACTGTTACATACGAAAAACAGTTACGAAATACAAGTGTATATCAAATCTGTTAAAAGAAAACAGTTGCAACATGAGTTTTAGATGATAATCAAACACATGTAAAATGTCGTGAAAGTTCAAACAAAAAACTTTCCTCAGAAACATTCTTAAACATGTGAAAAATTCCTATCACTCTATTGCATTATTACACCTTTATGAAGTTGAGACGTCTTCTTCATTAAGTGTCGATCAAAAAAGGGCCCTCTTCCATAAATTATGCCTACTACAAAAAGGCACACATTTAATATGACACCGTGCCTATTACGAAAAGGTACGAGTAATTTAAAGCATTCTATATGCAAAACTCAGAGGTAAAACTAAAACCTCGAAAAATAAAGCATGAAAAAGACTTAAAGAGTGAAACAGAAACTCAACGGAAAACAAAAGTCATACTTGCATTAATATATTAAAACAGCTAAGTAAGAACTAAGTATTAACTTATACTTAGCCGTGTAGAATTTTTATAGATTGAGGTGCCCCTAAGTTGTCATTTGGGGACTTTAAAGAGATCCAAATTTACCCCCGATGGGACTGGGGGTAACCACCAATTGAGACAAAAGAAAAAAAAAAGGGAGAAACCAACTTCTTAAATTTCTTCAGGAGGGGGGTTGACTTCACTGGCAGAAGGAGCAGGAGAGGGTTGGGATGAAGAGACTTGAGCAGCAAGAGCCTCACCTTCAGGTGAAGAGAGATTCTGACCTTGTTGAGCCTTCTAAATGGACTCCTTGATTTTTTGCAATTTCAGCATCAAGGTCGAAACCTTCTCGGCTCATTTCAATCAATGTGTCGAGACGAGAGTTCATATATGCCCAACTAACATCGACAACTGCCCTATCTTCAAGAGCTTCGTAATCTTTTTCCCATAGCATAACTTCAGCTCTTAGTTCATCCCTCTTAGTCACGACAACATCATTAGAGGCCCTTAAAGGAGCGAAAGACCTTTCCAGGAATTGAACTTTCTCCAAAGAGTTGTGGAGATCCTCCTGGGTATGAGTAAGGGATTGCACAAGTTCACCTGAATACTCCTCCTTTTGGTCTAGTAAGTCCTTCAAACTCCTGACCTCTTCAGAGGCACGAGACAGCTGCCCCGCGAATGAGGACTCTAGGATGCTCTTATCCTTGCCTGCGTGATCAGAGGATGCCTTCTCCACGACCAACTCTACCGTCATGACTCTCACTTGCTGTTCCAAGGTACATTTTTCTTCTTCTACGGCCTCCATGTCGATCTTTAAGCTTTCATATTGCTCCTTCCAATTATCTACTTTAGCATGACATTCCTTCACTTCCTGCTCCATGTTAGAAATCCTCTTCATAAGCTCCGTCTCTATAAGATTGATCTGAAAAAGAAAGCCAATTAGATATGGTAAATACACATACAAGAATGAATGAAAGAAAATACCTTCTACCTTTAAAGAAGTATGCACGATCTCATTAGCCCATGTAAGGGAACTGTGGCTATCCAGCTTAGCTCTCTCTGTCGGACCTATCAATGGTTTCAACCACACATCAGGCTGGCCAAACTTTTTAAAGAGGCTACCCTCTGTCGGAACTTCTATCGTCACCTGCCTCATCTCCCTACTGGAAGACCCTACTTCTGAAACAGAAGGCGCGGAAGAAGGAACAGATGCATGAGCCACGGACAAGGAAGTCTGAGGAGACAAAAAAGCCACGGAAGAGGGAGCAAGAACAGGAGCAGGAATAGACACGGGGGCAGGAGAAATAACTGCAATAGTGGAGGGGAGTTCTCTAAGAGAAGGAGAGAAAACAACCAGGGGATCTTCATCAGCAATAGGACCAAAGCCTTCCCGGAATAAATGATCAACAGAATCACACACGGGAGAGGGAGAAGCATCCTCAAGGGCAGAAAATTCAACTTCAGGTACGGAAGTATCAATAACAGGTGTAGACTCATCGTCTGAGACCACCTTCCTTCTGCGTGATCTATGGATTAAAAAGCCCTCTTCTTCCTCCTCTTCTTCCGAGGTCCTTGACCCACCTGCCTTTCTCTTTGAAGAAGAAGAGCTTGAAATGATCTCCTGGGCCTGAGCCAGGGATAAGTTGGGAACAGATGCGGATGCAGAAACTCCACGAGCAGGAAACCCTGTCAAAAGGAAAGGACTTAATAATGCTCAAAGGAAGAAACAAGTACAAACAAAAACTTCACTTACCATGAGTCTTAACTCTCCAACCAAACCTCTCAGAGAGGTACTTCCATGAACGTTCTTCCAATGGAGCGATTAAAAAAAGATTTCTACCCAATATGAAACTGGAGGCATTCTCGACGGTTCCCATGATTGCTATAAAAAGAAGAAACAACTACGGTGTTAATAAAACATCTAAAAGAAAAAAGCAAATAATGTGAGCTAAAATGTACTCACGTGCACGATTCCACTTCTCAGGAAAGGGAAGAGTTTCTTCACCTACTAAGCCAACCGTAGGCACGACAACGTATCGAAGGTACCAACCTCGATTCTTATCATCTTCAGAAGTCACTAACACCCTTTTACTCCTAGCAGTCAGGGTAAAATTTCCCTAACGGAACAATATTGGGAATAGAGGTGAATAAGATGATGAAAGGTAAAGGGGATCGAAGCTAAGGTAGCCAAGTATCTAAGACATACAACGACTCGCCATACAAGAGGACCGACTTGTCCCAAGCAAATTTTGAAAAATTGACAGAGCTCGATGATTACTGGGTCGATGGGAGGCTTTAAACCTAATGTAAAGGGATAGGTATAAAAAAAAGAATGCCCCGTCTTGTAAGAAGTTATTCTTTGATTACTGTTTGGAATGATTACAGAAAAATCGGAACTCCTATAACAGTCCCTGTGTATAAGAGGAATTAAACCTTCAGTGAGTTGGGTAGGGTACTTGTCAGCACTATCAAGAGACGACAATGAAGAAAGCTGATCTCTAAGGGCCTGACTATCCCTAGCAAAGGTAAACTCCGCAGGTACTATTTCATCAACCCTCGGTTCGCGCAAAGGTTCGTGATGTCCTCTACCTTTGGACGAAGATCTAGAAGTGTTACACCTAGCAATATACATCGTTATTCAGACTTACAGATTGAGTCATGTACTCTATATTTCTTCTATGTCTCTTATGTACATTATGTGCCTTACATACTCGGTACATTATTCGTACTGACGTCCCTTTTTCCTGGGGACGCTGCGTTTCATGCCCGCAGGTCCCGATAGACAGGTCGAGAGCCCTCCAAGTAGGCTATCAGCTCAGTGGAAGATGTTGGTGCTCTTCATTTGCTTCGAAGTCGCTTGTTTGGTTAGTATGATTTATACGGGTATTGTTTGGTATGGCGGGACTCTATCCCGACTTTTATGACATTTATGTACTCTTAGAGGCTTGTAGACATATGTCGTATACGTGAAAGATTGTACGGCCTTGTCGGCCTATGTTTTGAGTTTGTAAATGATTATGTTGGCCTATTAGGAACGCATGTCACGTGTATATGATAATGTAATAAGAAAGATACGTTACGTTGGTACTCGGTCGAGTAAGGTATCGGGTGCACATCGCGGCCCATCGGTTTGGGTCATGACAAAAGTGGTATCAGAGCCAGGTTATGTTCTAGGGAGTCTACAAGCCGTGTCTAGTAGAGTCTTGTTTATGGGTGTGTCGTGCACCACACTTATAAGCAAGAGGCTACTAGGACTGTCACTCTTTCTTCTTACTCTAGATCGTGTGGTAGATCTCACTTATAAGAATTCAAATCCCAAACTTCTATCCGTAATAAGACAATGCCGACGTTCAGAAAGACGATCAAAAAGAGATATAGTTGTGGAAGTGTTGAGTTAGAGGAACTCGGTTTTGCCTCTTGCTTATGATGAGTAAATGAGAGGTCTTCAGTAGATCATGTGTGTACTAAATGGTGTACGGTTCTTAATAAGGAGCTTTTAGGATAGAATACTTATACACTATTACGGTAAAAAAAGGAATAATGGAATCGAAAGTTAGACACGAGTTGCAGCAAGTAAGAGAAGCAAGGTGAAGAAGGGTACGAGGTACCCAATTAATAAAGATTATCCTTATTTACCATTCAGGAAGAGAGATGTAAGCATTTTGGATTACTTTCAATGGTAACAGAGGTATGTATAATTGGCCACACCGATCTGAGTTATGCTCTATGGGAACTAACAACTATGGTTTAAGAGAAGGACATAATATCATGATCCGGCTAGGTTAGAGTGAGCCAAAATGGTGGATGAATTGTTTGCGTTAGTTGACATTTCTGAAGGACATTGCAAATGTGCTAATAGATCTCCTCGTGAGACACCCAGAGGGTGCATTCTAAAATAGTAAATCTAGATATGAGCACTACAAAGATACTGGAAGCCTTGAAGGGATAAATATTACCTTAGTAAGGCTCCCGTCCCTAGTGGAGAAAGAATGTTAGGCAACCCAAAGAGCCAGTAGATGGAGCAAGGGGAGATAAAAGCAAAGGAATGTCTTATTCGAGTTACCAAGAATAAATTGATAGACATAAATATTAGTGCGAAATAAGAAGAGAGTTAATGAAGTATTATGGGTAAGGCGTGATACATGGATGATGAAGGCAGATTAAGAAGATGACAATATTACAGAATCTATAGTCAAGTAAAGGAAAAGACAAGAGGTTACAGGCCTTGAGACAACAAAAAGAGTATAGGTCATAAAGTCATATCCTCATTTCGAGAAATAAGTTCGTGACTCCAGCGCGACTACCGGAAGGAAAAGTTGGACACAGAATAATAGAAACCAGTATGGTTTGGTGAACAAAACAAACTAAACATGAATTAGGGACTGATTGATTTGATAATGTTCGACAACATAAGAATTTCGGATTTTGTTCCGGCGATAATAGAATGGATAACAGAAGAAGGTTTATGAGAGATTCGGAGAATTGTCATTCAGGAAGACAGTTTTCTAAAGCAAGCAATATGAACAAAGTTAAGAAGTTTAAGGGACTATATGTGCTAGTTACACTAAGTGTCACCCTCGCGAGTAAGGAAATTTGTTATCCTTGGTACAGAAGGATTTCCGCAAGGAGAGTAAGGGTCATCAATGATGTGAAAAGACGACAGAGATAAAGGGGTAAAACATCTATGCGTCGATCATCGTAGCGCTAAATCTTAGTACTCCCCTAAAGGGGTAATATGGAGTGATGTGGCACTAAATCAGAATTAAGTGGTTCTAGTGACAATCGAATGGTAAAGGAAGAATGCGATAAAAATTAAAAAGGAATGAGATGGAACTTATCCAAATTTCTACAGATACGTTACGATTCCGGAATATTATGCAAGCACGACATCAAGGAGAGGAAGTAAAGGTTCCTTCCCGAGCTGTTATCAATCAATAAGAAGCTAGTGCGAGACGTAAGTTAAGACAAAATAAATAACCCAAAAAAAGATTACGTGAAATATTGATGCGATAATAGGCCAACGAGTAGTTAGTAATTGATCAGGAAGAGCCCAGTTATGGCTAAACAAAAGGTTAGCAGATTGTATGAGATAAACATAGTAAAATCCAACATGGAGAATTCAGCCTCGTAGTAATGTCATTATAACACTTGAGATATATTCAAATAGGAATCGGGGTAGTTAAAGGTACCATATGAGTGTTATGGGGATAAAAGAAAGTTCCGCTGGGAAGGCAGTCAAAATATCAGTTCAGAAGCAACCCTACAAGCACAAGAGCATGGAGGTAAGCAATTACGGATGACTATAGGCAAGGAAGGACATCAAAAAGGTCCATAATAAGCTCATAGCTTTACGAGAGTCAAGAGTCAAGAGTTATCCCTAAGTACTAAAACGGAAGACTAGCTGAGGAGATAAGGAAGAACGCTTCAACGACCTAAAGAGGTAATGCTCATGTAACAACAGTCTCGCAACAACATTGTAAGCACTCCAAAGGAAAGTGGCACCTACCTTGGCTAATGAACGGGAAGTAAAATTAAAAGTAATATTCGAGATCATATGAGTTGTATGAAAACTCTGGAAAATGTGGGCACTAAGATAAGCTAAGTATGGACGCAACAAGGGGGGCAGAAAGACTAGGAAAAGTAATAGCTTATGTCGAAAGAAAGTTAAGATAGAATGAAAGAAGTTATTCAATCAATGATCCAGAGTTATTTACGCTATGAATGCACTCAAGATTTCAGAATATTATCCATGCAGCATATATGTATATTCCATAGTGTCCATGAAAGGATAAAGTAACACCATAAGTCGCAGATCAGAAGATAACTTAAGCATAAAGGCTGATCAAATGGAGAAGGAAACTAAAGAGTTACATCAACAAAGTAAATTAGGAATTTGATTACTGAACCCAGAAATTATGGACATCGTGATTGAGAATATTGCAGGATTACTATTAAATATCAAAGGTACAAGAAAGACAGTAAAGTAGCCATATTCTATAATGGCTCTACGATAAAGCTCATTAAAAGGGTACCAGCCTTACAAGGAATCAGTATGAAGCTCCCGCCGGATTGTGTATGCACCAGAGGTGCAAGTATTATTATAGAGCTTCAAGTTGTGAATATGAATTACACCTATGTGGAAAGGAGGTCATGAAAGTGATAGAAGATGTGATGCGAGATTTTAAGGTAAGAAAGGTGAATCACATTGGGATGTTGTGAGATACGGTTATGAAAGCAGGGTATCACCACAGGTGGATCAATCTAATCATTTCAGATGTTCCCCGATAAAATGTGAGCCTTAGCGATAGTGTTACATAAGAGATCAAGTTATCAGTGGTAGATGATAGATCAACATTAAGATGAATCATCAGTGGATGGATAAAAGTCACAAAGTATGAGATGAGATTAGACCATCAGTCTTAAGGATAAGCAACGAGGGTAACCTGGAATTAGTTGCAGACCTTAGTAAAGAATTATGGTATAGTATGACCTACTAGATTCAGTATAGTCATACGAATGGATAACTAGATCGATGAAATAAGATATGGGCATATTTGCAAGTTCTACAGAGTACCGAGCGAAGAACTTTAGTACACCTATAGATTCCCAGAGAGGCATCCTATTAAGCCTTGTATATGTTTACAAAATAAGGCCTAGAGAATGGATAGAAGCTGGAGGAAAAAGGGGAGAAGAGTCACATAAGCGCACTTACAAGGTCGGTATCGTAGAGGCTGCATGAAAGAAGGTAACAACAGTTATGAGATAGGGAAGAATTCGATCACAACTAATGGCATGAGAAAGAGACCTAAAGGGAGGAATGCCCTGGCCTTTGGATTTATTCAAAGAACATTTGCTTAAATGGAAAGGAGAATATTAAAGTATTCGCAAGAGCTATGGGTCGTGAGAATGATAAGTGCATCAGTCAACATTCGAGGACGAATGTTCCAAAGGGGGGAATGCTGTTACACCCTGCAATATTACGTCGATATTTCATCCCGCAATATTATATTACGATGATTTTATGCTTCGCAGTATTAAATTACAATGATATTGCACCATATAGTATTGTACGTTGAATTTGTCGTAAGGTAATTGACATTAGTCCAAGGAAATATATTATTTGGAGATTATAAGTATTGTACGATTTCAAACAAATGATAAGTAAATTCATGGAGGTTAGAAGGTGAGCGAATCAAAGAAAATGAATTTCGTCGAAATTTGACATTTTGGGGTAAAATACGGTCTAAGCTATTATACCCCGTATTTATGGACTAGTGTCATACAAGGTACCACGTGGCCATAATAGAAAGGTGTGCAAAGTGTATTAAAAGTGAGTAGTATTTTAAGTAATTTGGGATAATTTCTAATTACGTGGGTAATTGATTAATTATTAGTTTAATGGGAGATTAACCATGTAATTAAGGATTTGGGGATAATTGTAGGTTGGGACAATGCCCCCCACGTGGCAGCAAGTAAAGGAGAATTGGAGATGAGTAGGCTTTTGGCAAGCTATTAAGGTAACACATGGAAAGAGAGGACTTATTAGCTATCCCTGCACCTTGTCTTGAATTAACACAAAAGTCATTTGGACAGTGTGGTTATAGAAGATGCCAAATGCAAAGAATTCTTGTCTTTAATGAATATTAAGAACCCATTTTCATAAATGGGTGAATAAACTCCTTAACTTGTTACTAAGAGTAACACAATCAGGCAGAATTTTATTATTGAAACTGTTCTTACCAATTTAGTAAAACACCACTTCAACACCAAGAAAACCAGGAAATCCACGTTTAGCTCAAAATAGTGAATTTTACATGCTTAACATTCAAAAAGTAGTGTTTTAACACAAAAAAATGGATTGAGTGTGGTATGTGGTACTACAGTAAAGAACTCTTATGTTGAATAAATGCCAAAGTTCATTTGGCAAACAAATTACGCATAATACAAAGCCAAGGACGATAGCTACTCCATATTATAATACCAACGAGATTTTTTCGATTCTAAGGGAGTATGGTGTAATCCTTCTCAATAATATCACACGGATTTTTCCCTACTCCAGGTATGTTAAGGCTATCCCTTTTTCTTTTGCCATGATCCATGCGAGACGAATGAAACGTGCAAATGCATAAATTCCATAGACTCTATTCATAGAAGTATTAGAGATATCTATGTTCTTGAATTTCCATGTGTCATAATATTTTATCATTTGTTCATGGGTCTCAGAAAAATATAAAAGTTAAAAAGAGTTTACTTTATGATATTACTCAAAGGCAAAATGGCCTTATGAAGCTCTGAAAGATTTTATTAATGTACTTTTCATGCATTGCATTCATGTGCATTGACCCATGACCAGATAACATTATATACGCGTATATATATATATATATATATGTATATGGGATATGGGAAAAGGTTACAGCATTATATACGCACCACCACCTGATCAGTTGGTATATGATGATGATGTTGCCCACAGTGGCTGAAATATGATTCAAACGGCGTTATATACGCGTATATATGTATGTATATTCAAACGACATTATATACGCGTATATATGTATGTATATATATGTATATGGGATATGGGAAAGGTTATGGCGTTATATATGCACCACCACCTGATCAGTTGGTATACGATGATGATTTTGTCCACAGTGGCCGATATGATATGATGGGATGCCCTCAGAGGCTGATGATGTTATGAAATATATACCTATGCACGATATGACATTCATACGCATATGCATGCTGCTAAAAGTGATTTATGATTTACAGAGTTATTCAGACTTACAGATTGAGTCATGTACTCTATATTTCTTCCATGTCTCTTATGTACAGTATGTGCCTTACATACTTGGTACATTATTCGTAATGATGTCCCTTTTGCCTAGGGAGGTTGCGTTTCATGCCCGCAGGTACCGATAGAAAGGTCGAGAGCCCTCCAAGTAGGCTATCAGCTCAGCGGAAGATGTTGGTGCGCTACATTTGCTTCGGAGTCGCTTGTTTGGTTAGTATGATTTAGAAGGGTATTGTTTTTTATGGCGGGACTCTATCCCGACCTTTATGACATTTATGTACTCTTAGAGGCTTGTATACATATGTCGTATACATGAAAGATTGTACGGCCTTGTCGGCCTATATTTTGAGTTTGTAAATGATTATGTTGGCCTATTAGGCCCGTATGTCACGTGTATATGATAATGTAATAAGAAAGATATGTTACATTGGTACTCGGTCGAGTAAGGTATCGGGTGCCCATCGCGGCCCATCGGTTTGGGTCGTGACAAGAAGCCCTAGCCCTCGGAGAATTTAAAGACCTAGAAGAAGGAGGGGAAGTAATTTGAGAAGAGGAAGAACCCCTTGAAGGAGTAGAACCTAAACTCCTCAACCTGCCGCATCTCCTACTCCGCACTGGAGCAGAAGAGGGAGTCAAATCATCTACGTTTATGACTCTCTTAGATTGGTTTGAAGAAGACATATCTACAAAGACAAGGAAAAAGTTCTTTACAAATAAAGTTTGAAAGTTAGAAGTTTTTCGTGAAAGAAAAGAAAGGGGTATTTATACTCGAAGACAACCGTCAAAAAATGGGAAAAAACAATGATGTGAAAGCCATAATTGAAGATGTCACTTCGTGACTGATGCAGCCGCTAAAAGCCCTAAAAGGCGCTGAACAATTGCAGAACCAAACCGGAAATGCCATGTGGCATAAGCATTAAATGGAAGTGACAAGCGATGCCTACGTTCAGAAAAAGGTGCAATGATTCAAGTGAAGCAGCGACAAAATATTCCCGCCATAAATGAGTATCCACTTGCCAAATATTAATCAATAAATATATGGTAAGTGGGGGGACTATCTGTATTGGTAAAAAAGAGCTTCACACGTGTGATAAATCTTGATGACTCAACAGTCTACGTGGAGCAATGAAGATACAACAGTTGGACGGGACTCTATGAAGAGGTATGTGGCAAAGAGGCACGGCAAATCACACCCACGGGTTAATTAGCTATGGAAGTCTCAACCTGATTAAGAAGATGAAGAGACACGGTCAAAATGTATCTGGGCGGAACAAAGGGCATATTCAAAGATCTTCAGTTAGTAATCCACACGTTACACAACATTCACACAACAAATATGGTTACTCATTGTAACGTTACATTAATGTCATAATTAGTCATTAATGCTCAATCACTGAAAAGGGCAGACGTTATATTAGGAAATTCCCTATATAAGGGAGTAAAATATAACCTGTAAGGGACACCGAACTACTATTGCAATACACTTTACTTTTCGTGCATCTCATTGATTTTTCTTTATTTAATTTCTTACAATAATCAGTCTTGCCTTGGTTATCAGAAACCCGTGCTCATCCTAAAAATAGCTTTGGTCAAAGGATCTAATTCTTTGGTTAAACACTTATGACTTGTACTTACCAGGTTCTGGGAAGAAATGTAAAGCGATGTAACTTAATTCAAAAATCACTTAAACTATTCTTATGTTATAATTGATGTTTGCTAATAATAGGCTTACCTAGTCCTTAACACTATGTGCCGTCAGGAAACCCAACGGAGGGAAAATCGGGTCGTGACAAGTTGGTATCAGAGCTCTAGGTTCATAGGTACTACGAGTCATAAGCGAGTTTAGTAGAGTCTTGCGGATTGGTACGGAGACATCTGTACTTATCTTCGAGAGGCTACGGAACTATTAGGACAATCTTACTTCCTTCATTCCTATTGTGCGAGTTCATTGATCTTGAAGTTTGAAATTACCGCTCCATTCTCTCACTGATGGTGAGGACATGAGATGCGGTTCCTGATGATATTAACCCGAGGCAGATGTCACTAGGGGCATAGGAAGAGGTCGATAAAAAGCACGTGTCGAAGTTAGGGCACCTACCAGAGCAGCCGTAGAGGAGCTGCCAGTGGTCCCAGTTGGAGAACTGGATTGATGCGGGTGTACCAGCTACTCCACAAATCAGGGGAGGAGTTCAGACTCCCACTGTCTACACACCAGAGCAGCGAGATCATGTTGGTCAGGATCCAGTTGTCATGGCAGCTCAACATGTGGTTTCAGTTCAGCCCGTGGTTAGGGCAGCGGCATCGGAGGAAGAACAACTTAAACTTGAGAGGTACAGGAAGCATCACCCTCCTATCCTTCAGTAGATTGGCGACAGGTGATGCCCAGGGTTTTCTGGAGGAGTGTCACTGCATTCTTCATACTATAGGTATTGTGGAGTCGAACGAGGTTGTTTTTGTCACGTCTCAGTTAAGAGGAAGTGGTTTGTCAGTGGTGGAGGGCATATGAGTTGGGTAGCCCGGCCGACCCCAAGTCTTATGCCAGCCGTGATGGCGCCTATGATGGAAACTAGGCTAGCTAACCATTACATACTATCATAATATATTATAATTTCCAAAACTAGCAGATTAAAACAGCAAAATGAGATGAACTATTTATTCACTACCCCAAAACCTGGAGTCAATTTTCATGAGCATCTAGGACTATAAATACAATGTACAATAAGGTGACTTGGTACTACAAAAGTTTGAAGTACGAAAGACAAACTATGAACTGAGGAAAGGAAAGGAGGTGAGCTGGGGACGCTGAGCAGCTACCTCGATCCTCGAAAAAACCCCAAGCACGTCCGAAAATCAACTAGTGAGATGGTCCGGTACCTGGATCCGCATACATTAGTGCAGGGAATAACATGAGTACGCCAACTCAGTAAGTAATCAAAGTAACTAAAAACTTGAATGTAGTGACGAGCATTTATAAATCATGTAAATACATATAATAAGTAACAGTGGAAATAAACAAATCAAGTCAGGAATCTACATTCCGAATATTTCATAAAACTCCAGTTTCCATTTAAAATCTCGTATAAAAACATTTGTCCAACATTATCATCAGAGACTCAGTGTAAAGAGGAGTGAAAACAGTAGTTTCATAAAATATAAGCCCCTTGGGCACAATATCACTCACAAATAAAGCCTCTCGGGCAAGACTCTTAGTCACTCGTGACTCCACTATCAGTATCTCATGCTCACACTAAACACTTGTACTCACCAAGTACCATTAATACACACAAAAGCTGCGGCGGGCAGCCCGATCCATATAACATAAGATGCACCGTGCAACCCGATCCATATAATAGTCGACAGCGCCCACTTGGGGTGTACAGACTCCGGAGGGGATCTTACAGCCCAAGCGCTATATTTGTTGCGGCATGCAGCCTGATCCAATATACAACATATATTGCTGCGGCGTGCAGCCCGATCCATTACTATCCTCACAAACTCGGCACTCGGCCTCACTCAGTCATTCTCACAAGCCACTCGGGAAATTCATCTCAACTCACGGGACTCAGCCCCATAATACCTCTCAGAGTCTCAAAACAGTATGATAATAGTGAAAATAACAACAAGTAGAAAACATGACTAAGTTCACAATTGTTCTATTAGGATAGTGTGAGAATAGTGTAAAAGTACCTCTGAGGGTCTAAACATGTTGTCACAAGGCCCCAAACATGGCTCACAGCCCATAAACAAGTATAAATTTCTAAAATACAGGATGTCGTTACGTTTAAAATCGAATACGGGGCTTAATAGTCGCTACGGGATGGACCAAGTCACAATCCCTATCGATGCACGCACACACGCTCGTCACCTAGCATATGTGTCACCTCATTTACCAAAACAATATAAAATAACGGGGTTTCATACCCTCAGGTTTAGAGTTACAACCGTTACTTACCTCAAAACAGCCCAAAAGCTACTATGTGATGCTCTTGCCCCTCGAATTGTCTCCCAATTACCCGAGTCTAACACAAATCAGATCAATAACATCAAAATATGCTAGGGAGATGAACCCCAATCGAAAACTATCAAAATTAGGCGCAATTTCCGAAATTGGCCAAACCCGAGCCTCGGGACGACGTCTCGAAATTCGATAAAAATCACAAAACTAGAATCCTCATTCCCTCACGAGTCTACCCATACCAAATTTACCAAAATCCGACCTCAATTGCTCACTCAAATCATCAAAAGAAATTTCCAATTCTCCCACCCATTTTCCCCAAATTTCTACTTTAATTCCTCAAATTGCATGGTAAAAATCAAGACAAATTCATGAAATTAAACCAAAAGTGATTCAAGAACACTTACCACAAGAATCCCACTGAAAATCTCGTCCAAATTCTCCTTCCCCCGAGCTCTCTAATGGAATATTGAGTTATGGCCAAAAAACCCCCCATTTAGAACTTAAAAACTTTCTGCCCAGGTCTCTTTCTTCAGTGCGATCGCGGGAGTTCCCACGCGATCGTGAAGAACAAATCTGTTGCCCCATAAAACTACCCTACGCGATCGTACAAGACCAAACACGATTCCATTGCTTCCCCTCCCTCACGTACGCGATCGTGGCCCTACACAGGCGATCACATAGAAGAAAAGAACACTGCCTCAGAACAACCTATGCGATCGCATGCCCACTATTGCGATCGCATATAAGGAAACCAGTGGGCAAAAATTGCAGCAGCTACAGCAGTCCCTCTAAGGCCAAACACACTCTGATAACCACCTGAAACTCACCCGAGGCCCTAGGGACCTCAACCAAACATACCAACACATCCTATAACCTCATTCCAACTTAGTCGAGCCTTCGAAACACCAAAAACAAAGCAAAACACCAAAATCACATCAAATTTAAGCCTATGAACTTTGAAACTTCTAAATTCCGCCAATGATGCCGAAACCAACCAAAACACGTCCGAATGACCTGGAAATTTGCACACATATTCAAAATGACATTACGAACCTGCTCCAACTTTCAGAATTCCATTCCGACCCCGATAGCCTATTTTCCCCTGCCGACCGAAAATCGCCAAAACTAACCTTCGCCAATTCAAGTCCAATTCTACACCGAATATCAAAACTTCATTCCGAACACACTCCTAAATCCCAAATCACCTAAGGAAGCTATCCGAGCCATAAAATCCACATTTCGAGGTCGTTTACCAATAAGTCAACTCCCAGTTGGCTTTTTCAACTATTAAGCCAATTAAGAGACTAAGTGTCTCTGTTCTCACCACGACCACTCCGAACCTGAACCAACCGACCCAACACAACATAAATAGGCTAAGAAACATACGATAAAGCAGAAACAGGGGAAATGAGGCTAATCTCACAGAACGACCGACCGGATCGTTACATCCTCCCCCTCTTAAAGAAACATTCGTCCTCAAACGGGTCTAGAAACATACCTGGAGTCTCAAATCAGTGAGGATATTTGCTCCGCATCCCCCGCTCGGTCTCCCAGGTGGCATCCTCCACCGGCTGCCCTCTCCACTGAATCTTCACTGAAGCTATATCCTTAGACCTCAGCTTTCTGACCTGACGACCCAAAATAGCCACTAGCTTTACCTCATATGACATATCACCCTTGAGCTGAACCGTGCTGAAGTCCAAAACATGAGACGGGTCACCCACATACTTCCTCAGCATCGAAACATGGAACACCGGATGAATACTCGATAAGCTGGGAGGAAAGGCAAGTCTATAAGCCACCTCCCCATTCCTTTAAAGCACCTCAAATGGCCCAATGAACGGGGGACTCAACTTTCCCCTCTTCCCAAACCTCATAACACCCTTCATGGGTGACACCTTCAGCAGCACCTTCTCCCCAACCATGAAAGACATATCTCGAACCTTCCGGTCCGCATAACTCTTTTGCCTAGATTGCGCCGTGAGAAGCCGCTCCTGAATCAACTTCTCCGTACCCAACGCATCCTGAACCAGGTCTGTGCCCAATAGCCTAGCCTCGCCTGGCTCAAACCAACCAACTAGAGATCTGCACCTCCTACCATATAAATCCTCATACGAAGCCATATGGATTCTCAAATGATAACTATTATTATATGCAAACTCCGCGAGTGGCAGAAACTGGTCCCATGAACCCCCAAAATCAATGACACAGGCACGCGACATATCCTCCAAAATCTAAATAGTACGCTCCGACTGCGCGTCGGTCTGAGAATGAAACGTTGTGCTCAACTCAACCTGAGTACCTAACTCCCTCTGCACGACCCTCCAAAACTAAGATGTGAATTGAGTACCTCTGTCAGAAATGATAGAAACTGGAACCCCATGCAATCGGACAGTCTCCCTGATATAAATCTCAGCTAACTGCTCCGAAGAATAAGTAGTACCAACAGGAATGAAGTGAGCGGACTTGGTCAGCCGATCCCAACCCATATAGCATCAAACCTCCTCGAAGTCCGTGGAAGCCCAACTACGAAGTCCATGGTGATCTGCTCCCACTTCCACTCCGGATTATCCAATCCCTGAAGCAATCCACCCGGCCTCTGGTGCTCATACTTGACCTACTGACAGTTGAGACACCGAGCCACGAACTCAACAATATCCTTCTTCATTCGCCTCCACCAATAATGATGTCTCAGATACTAGTACATCTTTGCGGCACCTGGATGGATGGAATACCGCGAACTATGGGCCTTAGCTAGAATCAAGTCTCGAAGTCCATCCACATTGGGCACGCAAATCTGGCCCTACATCCTCATGACCCCATCATTGCAACGGACCATGTCCTGAAGAACGAGCAAGTGTGGATCATCATACTGGCGTGCTCTAATCTAAAGAGAAGACCTGGCGGCTACACAAGACAATACCCGTGGGGGATCTAATAGATCCAATCTCACCAACTGACCCGCTAAAGCCTGAACATCAAGTGCTAATAGTCCCTCTGCTACTGGAAAGTAGGCTAGAATCCCCAAACTCTCTGCTCTGCGACTCAGGGCATCGGCCACTACATTGGCCTTCCCCGGATGATATAAAATGGTGAGGTCATAATCCTTGAAAATCTCCAACCATCTCCTCTGATGCAAATTCAGATCCTTCTGCTTAAGAAAATGCTGCAAGCTACGGTGATCAGTGAAAATCTCACAATGCACTCCATATAAATAATGACACCAAATCTTCAAGGCATGGACAATAGCTGCTAGCTCAAGATCGTGCACTGGATAATTCTTCTCGTGCACCTTCAACTGTCTGGACGGGTAGGCAATCACCCTACCGTCCTACATCAAAACCGGGCCAAGCCCAACTCTCGAGGCATCACAGTAAACTGTATAGGAACTTGAACCCGTAGCCAAAACTAACACCGGAGCTTTAGTCAAAGCTGACTTGAGCTTCTAAAAGATCTCCTCACACTCCTCATTCCACCTAAACTGAGCACCTTTCTGGGTCAGTCTGGTCATAGGTGCTGTAATAGATCAAAATCCCTCTATGAAACGGCAATAGTACCCTGCCAAACCAAGGAAACTGCGAATCTCGATAGCTGATGACGGTCTAGGACAGCTATGCACCGCCTCTATATTCTTCAGATCAACTTGAATACCCTCACTGGACACCACGTGCCCCAAGAATGCTACTGAATCAAGCAAGAACTCACACTTAGAAAATTTTGCATACAATATCTTCTCCCTCAAGGTCTGAAGCACTACTCTCAAAAGCTGCTCATGATCCTCTCGAGATTGGGAATTCACCAAGATATCGTCAATAAACACAATGATGAAAGAATCCAGATAAGGCCGGAAGACACTATGCATCAAGTGCATAAAGGCTGCAAACTCATAATGACCATATCTACTCCTACAAGTAGTCTTCGGAATGTCTGGCCCCCGAATCTTCAACTGATGATAGCCAGAATGCAAGTCAATCTTGGAAAATACCTTGGGACCCTGCAACTGATCAAATAAGCCATCAATACGAGGCAAGGGATATCGGTTCTTCACCGTAACCCTGTTCAGCTGTCGATAATCAATACACATACGCATAGAACCATCCTTCTTCTTTACAAACAACACTGGTGCACCCCAAGGTGACACACTAGGCCGAATGAACCCCTTATCTAGGAGTTCTTGAAGCTGTCCCTTTAATTCCTCCAGCTCCGCTGGTGCCATATGATAAGGTGGAATAGAAATAGGCTGAGTACCTGGCACCAGGTCAATACCAAAATCAATGTCCCTGTCAGGTGGCATGCTTGGCAGGTCTGCAGGAAACACATCCGAAAAGTCACGGACCACAAGAACCAAATCAATAGCGGGAGTCTCATCACTGACATCTCTCACAAAATCCAGATACGATAAACACCCCTTCTCAACCATGCGCTGGGCCTTCAGGTAGGAAATCACCCTGCTAGGTACATACTCAGAAGAACCTCTCCACTCAACCCTCGGACGTCCTGGCATAGCTAAGGTCAGGGTCTTAGCGTGACAATCAAGAATAGCATGACACGGAGATAACCAATCCTTGCCCAATATCACATCAAAATCGACTATGCTGAGTAACAGTAGGTCCACTCGGGTCTCCAGACCTCCAATAGATACCACACACGATCGATACATACGGTCCACAATAATAGTATCGCCCACCGGATTTGACACATGAACAGGCGTAACTAAAGACTCATCGGGCATATCCAGGAAATGTGAAAAATATGACGAGACATAAGAATATGTAGAACCAGGGTCATCTCGGTGACAGACTAAGACAATACCTGCGATCATTGCATCGGAGGCCATAGCATCTGGCCTGGCTGGAAACGCATACATACGGGCCTGACCTCCACCTGCTTGACCTTCCCCTCTAGGGCGGCCTCTAACTGACTGACTACCACCCATGGCTGCCTGGGTGGGTGGTGAAGTAACTGGAGCTGAAGTCGAAGGCTGGCTCCTCAACTGAGATGGACCTCCAAGAAGATGAGGACACTGCCTCCTCATATGCCCGAACTCTCCACACTCATAAAAACTCCCTGGAGCTGGAGAAGGGGACTGAAAGGAACCCCTAGCAATAAAATAGCCACTAGGAGAACCATGCATAGAGGAACCCTGAACTGATGGTGCTCGAGATGCACTTTGGGCTGGAAGGGCACCGAATGAAGAATGGCCTAGCTCAAAACTGCGGGGACCATGCCCCGAAGATGAACCATTGTAGGTTGGGCGGACTGACTGAGGAGGCCTGAATGAACGGCCTCTACCATCCTGAAACTGCCCCCTGGGAGGAGCACCACTGAAAGCACCCAATCCATGAGGCCTCTTGTCCTCCCTCTCCTCCCGTTCCTGGCAGTGAACCGACTCAATATCTCGAGCAATATCAACAACATGCTCGAAGGTAGAACCTAATACCCTCTCCCGAGTCATAAAAAGGCGGAGCTGATCAGTGAGATGATCCACGAACCTCCTAATCCTCTCCCTATCAGTAGGGACCAACTCGGTGGCATGACAAGCCAACTCTGAAAACCGCATCTCATACTGCATCACTGATAGCTCCCCCTGACGCAACTGCTCAAAATGCATGCGTTGCTCCTCCCTGTGAGACTAGGTATATACTTCTCCAAGAAAATAGTGGAGAACTGCTGGCAAGTGAGGGGTGCTGAACCCACCGGCCTACACCTCTCAAAGGACTCCCACCAAGTAAAAGCAGCCCCAGAAAACTGAAAAGTAGCAAACGAGACCCCACTGGTCTCCAGAAGCCCAGCAGTACGAAGCATCCCCTGACACTTATCCAGAAAACCCTGGCATCCTCGCCCTCAGCACCACTGAATGTCGGAGGCTGAAGTCTACTAAACCTCTCCAGCCTACGCTGCTCATCATCTGGCATAGCTGGAATCACGAAGTCCTGAACTGGAGCAACTGGCTGGGCTGGAACCGCCTTCGGTGTCTGATAGCCCTGAGTAACCTGCTCAGGTGTCTGGGTAACTGGAGTCTGACTGCCTCCCCCGGCCTGAGAAGCAGAGGAAACTTCCTGAGCAAGGGTGGTACATACCGTCAAGATCTGAGCCAAGGTCTCCTAAAGACCCAGAATAACAATTGGCATTGTCGGTGCCTGTGCCTGTCCCGCTGAAGCATCTACGGTGGGAACCTGATCCTGAATAGTAGATGGATCAACTAGTACTGCCCTGGCTGGCCCCCTACCTCTACCACGGCCTCGACCGTGGCCTCGACCTCTTGTTGGTCTAGCTAGTAGTTGATCACTCTGATCGGTAGCGCGAGTCCTCACCATCTGTAAGAGAATAAAACAACAGAAGTTTAGATTTCCAGAATCAAAAAAATGGCACGACAGGATTCAAGAAAAATGAGATTGTTCCTAAGGGTTCTGCAGCCTCTGGAAGATAAGTACAGACGTCTCTGTACCGATCCGCAAGACTCTACTAAACCTGCTCATGACCGTTGAGTCATATGTAACCTAGGCTCTGATACCAACTTGTCACGACCCCAAGTCCTATGCCGGACGTAATGGCGCCTATCATGGAAACTAGGCTAGCCAACCATTACAGACTATCATAATATTTCATAATTTCCAAAACTAGCAGATTAAAACAGCAAAATGAGATGAACTATTTATACACTACCCCAAAACCTGGAGTCAACTGTCATGAGAATCTAGGACTATAAATACAATGTACAATAAGGTGACTTGCTACTACAAAAGTCTGAAGTAGGAAAGACAAAAACTATGAACTGAGGAAAGGAACGGAGGTGAGCTGGGGACGCTGAGCAGCTACCTCGATCCTCGAAAAAACTCCAAGCACATCTGAAAATCAACTAGTGAGATAGTCTGGTACCTGGATCTGCACATAGAGGTGCATGGAGTAACGTGAGTACGCCAACTCAGTAAATAATCAAAGTAACTAAAAACTTGAGCGTAGTGACGAGCATTTATAATCATGTAAATCCATATAATAAGTAACAGTGGAAATAAACAAATCAAGTCAGGAATCTACATTCCGAATATTTCATAAAACTCCAGTTTCCATTTAAAATCTCGTATAAAAACATTTGTCCGACATTATCATCAAAGGCTCAGTGTAAAGAAGAGTGAAAACAGTAGTTTCATAAAATATAAGCCCCTTGGGCATAGTATCACTCACAAATAAAGCCTCTCGGGCAAGCGTCTCATTCACTCGTGACTCCACTATCAGTATCTTATGCTCACACTAAACACTCATACTCAACAAGTACCATGAATACACACAACTGATGCGGCGGTCAGCCCAATCCAATACATACATACATACATACATACATACATACATATATATATATATATATACACATTGATGTGGCGTGCAGCTCGATCCATATAATAGTCGACTGCGCCCACTGGGGTGTACAGACTCCGGAGGGCCTCCTACAGCCCAAGCGCTATATTTGTTGCGGCGTGCAGCCCAATCCAATATATAACATACATTTCTGCGGCTGTCACACCTCCTTTTTCACCCCAAGGGTGGGATAAGGGAGTTTTTCCACTTTAAGTGACATAAATCAAATTTGGGATTTATTTATTTAAATTCAGAGTTGCCATCCGGATTTTTACGGTGTTCCGGGACACCATTTGTTTATTGAAATCCCAAATCGAGGAAATTTTGACTCTGTTTAAAGTGTCTGCGAACCATAAATTCGGATAAGGGATTCCGTTAACCCGGGAGAAGGTGTTAGGCACTCTCGAATTCCGTGGTTCTAGCACGGTCTCTTAACTATTAATATTTGGCCTAATTATCTAATTATTTACATATTTTTAAACCGATTGTGAATTTTTAAACCTTTTGAAAACGTTTTTAATATTTATGGAATTGTTGTGAAACAAGTCACAATTGTCATGCACTAGTCGTTTTTGGACACATTGTAAATGCGCCACATGAAATGCACCCACAATTTGCGACGTGTGATTTTTATTATCATTCGGAGTTGTGGTCGGGGGCATGATTTACCACACCCGAGTGTGGATTACATAATCATGACTATGGTCATGATGGTTAAAATGCTTATTTGAAGCAATTGTCGATTATTCTCTAAGTTTTTGTAATTTTAGTCTAAAAGAGGTGTTTTTGGACTGCTAGGTATAAGTTTGTTCAAGGTCTTTTAAATCTAAATTTGGTAGCCTGAAAATCAAGGTCTAGGCCGTATTGAAATCTGGCCCAGATTCATACCTAAGTACTAGGCCAGTCGCGATTTTAGCTATTTCTAAACACCACTTGCTGGTTTTGAATTTGACATGAATTGATTATAACGTGTATGATTGTTTCAAGTTATTTTAAAATTAAGTGTTTGAAGGTACAAGTTTAGAACATGGGCTATTCTAGAGGGTATTAGAAATTTGGCCCAGTTTTCGTGCTAAGTGTTCTGGGCCAGTACCTTTTATACAATTTCTAAAAAAGAAACATGATGTCCAACCCAAGATCCATCCACACCAGAACACAAATATATACACAAGGAATTTGAACAAAATTTAAAGTTATTTCTAACTAATTCAGATATATATTAATACTTTGGGAATATAGTAAAATATTCAAATCATTGGGTTTATATCCCATGTAACGACCCGACCAGTCGTTTCGCGTTACCGAACCCAGTTCCCCTAAATGAAACTTCCTATAGCAGCTTCTTGTGATTTACGACTTGCGGGGACGGGTGGTTCGGGATTCAGAAGCGTTTAGAGTGATATAGGAACACTTGGTTCCTTAAGGTTGGCCTTTAAAGCCAAGTTTGACTTCGGTCAACATTTTGAGAAAACGACCTCGAAATCGAGTTTCGACAGTTCCAGTGGCTTTGTATGATAATTTCAGACTTGGGCGTATGTTTGGAATGGGTTTTAGATAACCCAGGAGCATTTCGGCGCCCAATAGCGAAATAAGAGTTTCCTTAAGTTCATATTATGGTTTGAGATGTGTTTTTGTGTTATCGAGATCCAAACGGACCAAGACCGGGAATAGTTTCGTTATGTCATTCGTGACTTTCTCAAAAAATTTAGGGTCATTCCGAGTAGTATAGGTCGGTTCGGCGCATTGTTAGCGAATTCAAGAAACTTAAAGTTCCTAAGTTTGATCCTAGGGGTTTTGGGGTGTGATTTGAGTTTTAGCGTTGTTTTAGGTGTTTCGAAGGCTCGAGCGAATCCGTATTATGATTTGGGACTTGTTGGTATACTTGGACGGGGGATCGAGTGGGCTCAGGTGCCTCTCGGGCACCATACAAGGCTAAAAACCATCTGAAGCAATTGCTGGTGCACCTGTTCTGGTGTGACTGCAGGTGCGGTTGCCCAGTCGCAGGTGCGGGATCGCTCCTGCGGTCCCAGCCTCGCAAGTGCGACCTCCAGATGGGCTGCCCTCTTCTCGCAGGTGCGGGCCCTTTCCCGCAGGTGCAGAGCCGCTAATGCGGACTTAGTTCCGCAGGTGCGAGCCCAGGCCCCTTGTCCCAGTTCCGCAGGTGCGAGCATTTACTCACAGGTGCGGTCCTTGAGCCGCAGGTGCGGGCCACAGTAGGAAGTGAGTTCTTTAAAACACGGGATTTATTTATTTCACTCCATTTTCTTCCACCATTAGAGAGCTTGAGAGCTTGAGAAAGAGCCCCACGACCTAGCTACTGAAAGGTAGGTAAATTCTACCCTAATGTTAGTTTAATGCATGAATTCCTAGTCAAATTAACTACCTAATTAGTGAAAATCAAGGATTTGGGTAGTAACTAGGGCTTTATGAAAATTTAGGGAATTACCCATTAATTAGCCATGAAATCATACAAAAACCACATATTAATGATCCTTAGGTTATGGGTAATTGATTCCTACGAAAACTTCTAGAATCCAAGCATGTGGGCCTGGGGGTGTATTTTAGGATTTTTCAAAGTAAGGTGAAATAACTAAGTAAATAGGAGAATCCCATGCTTTTGAGTATAATTTGATATATTTACGTAACGTTTGATTAGTTTCGGGTCCTTGGGAGACAAGTTCAGAGTTTGGGCGCATTCTTGACCCGGGGAGTAGGTTCGACGCGAGGTGAGTCTCCTTTCTAACCTTGTAAGAGGAATTGTCCCCATAGATGATTTAAATGACTATGTGCTAATATTTTTAGGGGCTACGTACGTACAAAGTGACGAGAGTTCGTACGTAGCGGCTATTATTGTTATGTCCGGGTAGTTAGGCCTACACCATGCCTTGTGTTTTTCCTTGAAATGAAGTATATGCTTTATGAATTTATGTCATATGTGGCTTTGTTTCTATGAGATCATGGAATTTGAGAATTTAAAGGAATTGTTCACTGGAAAGTAAAATTTATGAAGAATATTGTGTGTGCATGTGACCGCTTCGCAATTTATATTCCGCGAGTGGAGTGTTATTTCCCCCACTCTCATGGGAGCGGGTCGTACGCCACGGCGAGATTGAAAGATACATTATGGTTCGGGTTGTTCGACCCTCGGCAGTGCACAGATATGATTATTATGATAGCTCAGGTCGGTTGTCCTTATCTCGTATGCGCATGCTAAATTGTTAATGATTTTCATGGATATTGAGTGGGCAGATATTTTTTTTAAAGAAAAAAAAAAGAAATGAAGTAGTAATTGTTTGTCTACTTCCAGCTTTTACTTGTATTGCAGTTATTTCAATGTTTATTGTCTTATCATCCTCGTATGCCTATTGTTGTTACCATATCTTGTTAATTATCTTGTTGGACCCTAGTGAGTGTCAAGTCGACCTCTCGTCACTACTTCTTCGAGATTAGACGAGATACACATTGGGTACATATTTATTTATGTACTCATGCTACGCTTCTGCACTTAATTGTACAGGTCCTGAGGCTGGTGCATCTGGTTATCAGATCGGAGCTTGATTCTGAGTATAGACTGGACCTGACTTCACAGTGAGCTGCTTCTCCTGACGATCCTCGGCAGCACCATGGAGTTTCTTTTGTTATTCCCGTCTATTTCCTCCAGACAGTGGGACAATTATATTATATCTTTTGTATATTCTGTTAGTATACCCGTAGGACTTGTGACACTAGTTCCTGGCACACACGGGGTAGATATTATGGTTTGTAGGTTTGTATATATATATTGGCTCATGCCTCTTTATGACTGCTTTTGGTTAAATCGGCTAATCATCTTTTTCAATTAATGTTTTAAACTTTAAAACTTGGCACGTGTGGGGATGTTTAATCAAATATGGGAAAACCCTTAGTAATCTGAGTATTGGCTTGCCAAACCCCGATTTTGGGCGCCATCACGACCTGAGTTAGGATTTTGGGTCGCGACACCCCAGGCACAATGACCTGGGTTCAGACTTGTTCAGGCTGATTGGGCCACTTTTACAAGTCTGACCCAATTTCCTATATTCAATTTAGTAATCTAAGTTATTGAAAACAATAAGATGATTCAGTTTATTACAATAATCCAGAATCAAGCGGGGAGGGAGATAGTGGTTTCACAAAGCTGAAACTTTTACATGGTCATAAAAATACAATTTCTTATCATACATAAAAATAAATGTCCTAAACTAAGTAGCAATTATAAATTACTACTGCTTCAGTCTTAATCAGACTAGAGTTGCTCATAGCTTTAACCATAGGATCAAATACCTACGATTTTACTGAGTTTTACAACAAAACATAAAAAAGTTATACATTATTCTAGGGTGAACCTGACCAATTGATGGTCAGATACATCTCTTTAAATGTTGTTTTTGCACATACTATCATTCTCTAGAAATTAAAAGCAAGATTCAAACACATAATCTATTCATACGATCTAGAAAAAAGCAAGCAAATCACGATACACATAGTCTGGAAAAAACAGATTTTGTTTCATCTAAAAGAGAAAATGGTTACATACCTTCTAAGGAGAAAAGAACAACCAGAAAAAGGGACCAAATAAAGGTCAGAAAGCAGCAGGATTTAAGAGCTCAAATAACATCATAAATAGACCAGCAAGATCCCAGAATAATACTCAGGAAGAAACAACTTCGATGGATCAGTTTTGAAGCAGGAAAGTCACAGCTAAGAAACCAGTTTTTCAACTAGAAGAGAACCAATTTTTCACCATTTTTTTGTGCTCATCTTTATATTTTCAGAATGTTCTTTGTGCCTTTTCAAATTAAAAATGTATTTTTTCAGAGTAGTGTGTCTGCAGGTTTTTTCTTGTATTTTTCTTCTGTAAAATCTATCTCAAAATCAGTGGTAAAGTAGTGTCTAAAATCTCTGGTCAGGTCTGTCTTTTTCATAGAATAGGGTAGGGTATTTATAGGGATTTTTAGGGTAGCATCTTATTAGCATATTCCTTATCTAATTAGGCTGAAATAGTACAGGTACAACTGTCTAACCTTATCCTATTGGACATCTGTACCTCCTTCTAGAACATTCCTATTAATTTCAGCCCTTATCCCCTTTTAAAATTACTGCTTTACCCTTAAAAAATCTGGTTTTCTGATATTTTCCTAATTCTAGAAGCTTCTTGGGTTGTTACGCCCAAGATTCTTCAATTGAAAGTCCTATATTACTCCTTAATGTCCTTAAAATTACTCTTTTAGTAATTAAGGATTAGGTTATTAGCTTATCAAAAGTTGACTGATTTTTATCCTTATTGAGTGATTAACTATATAATTAACCTTAATAAAGTTGGTTAGGTTGATTATTAGGTGAATAGTTTTAGAGCTAGTTATTAGAAAATTAGAGAATTAGGTTACTACTTCCTGTAACTCTGAATATATATGCTAGGACTAGGGTGAGACTTACTGGGTTAGTAAGTGATTAGTAATAATTTTATAGGAAATGGAGAAACCCTAAGACTAAATCATTTTGAGTTATTCAATAACCAACACATGAATCCGAGGCTCAACAATACACAGAGACTAAAAACAAACTATGGAACCTAATCCAATTAGTATAGGAATCAACAACTATGCAAATCATAATTCAGGATTTTTAAGAGGCAAAGATACAAAAGCAGCAAGAACAGGGACTAAAAAACACTTATTAATCAGTATTCATAACATGAACTTATCCCTAAGACGACAAATAAACAAAACGTGCTAAACTCAAAGATTCAGTAAGTCTAGCAAGTAAGACAATCCTAAGTTCAAATTTGTGATTATGACAGCCTAGGGCAGAATTTAATCTAGGGGAAAACAGTTGAACAAGATGAGCCGGAAAAGGAGAGGAAATCTAAGATTATATACTAACATTAAATCACATGGTTTTCAAAACAGTGTTCAACATATCAATTCACACCAAACAAAAAAAATCATAAACTAGAAAACCTATTTTCCAGAAACTAAAGCAGCGAATCCTTAACAATGTTCAAATGAGTAAAAAAAAGAAGAAAGAGGTAAAAGGGGTATCAGTAGGCTAACATAGGTTTTTGGTCAGACTCCGGTGAGTTTAGAAGTGACTTTAACTTGCATGAATCGACAGCTCTTGTCAAGAGCCATCGATTCATGTGAGTCTGAGTCACAGAGCCATGGGAAATCGTCCGCTACACATTTTAGGGTTTTGAGATTTTTCAGATCTGAAATTGTTCAATATTGGGTGATATTTTAGGGGAATCAATGGTAGGACGGGGTTGGGGAGAGGAAGGAGTTCAATTGGTGAAAATTTGGTGCCATTTGGTTGAGCTCCGCCGCTGGTAGGCAATTTACGGCCAGTGGAGGCGGTGAGTATTTGAGGGCGGCTAGGGTTTGGTCTAGAGATAGAGACGAGAGAGTGGGGGGTGTTCTGGGGGGTAGGGGTCCTTTCAGACACTTATATAGTTAGAGGAAGGGAATTTGGGAGTCGTTGGATCAAATCGATCCAATGGCTGGGATTGGAAGGGACAAAACGGGGTCGTTTGGGTAATATATGGGCTGGCCGGGTAATGGGTTTGGGCTGGAGTGTATTCTGTAGTGAGAAAGGAGTTTTGGGCCTGGGTGCATTGGCCCAGGTCCGATTCTTGGTCTTTGGAACACTTAGGTTAAGTAATCAACCTAATTAAATCATTCTAATTATTAAAAATTAATTTTGACCTAATTTCATCTAATTATAGCTTAATTAATAAGTAAATTAAAGTGAAACTATTAATTTTAATACTCATAATTATTTAACGAACAAATTTTGTCATTTTCCTAATAAAATGATTGAATTAGGCAATTTAAACTAAAAACCTAATTATGCAAGATAAATGAAAATTTTAAAATGTTTTATTATTATTATAAATTTTTAAAAGAATTATTTATCAAATTTGTAGGAGTATCTAATAGGGGGAAAATTACATACTCACAGCTGCCCCTCTTTGCTCGGAAACGCGAAGGGTTTTTCGGGCAAAGACAAAGTGAGCAGTCATGAACAACTTTTACCTAGTCAAATACTCCATGCGAAGCGTTTTTGAAAAGTTTGACCGAACCTTGCTTCAAAGATTGCCTACATATCCTTGGCTATAAAGGAATCAGGTTAGTGCAGTTCTGGAGGTTTTGGTAGCTGGGACTACCAGGTAACTGTGATTTCACTGATGTTGTTGTTGTTACTACTTGTTGAGCTCTTTATTACACCAAATTCGAAAAATGAAAAAGACTAACAGAACCTATCAACTAAGAGTTACAAGATTCCTATATATTAACTTTCTGAAGCTTGATCTTGAGTCTTGACTGCTTTTATACAGACTCCGGTCTGAATCTTGATGCTTGTTAGTTGTAGGTGCTGGTTCAATCCCCTTCAGCTTTTGGATTAAGACGGGACGTGCATATCTTGCGACTTCAATCTTGCTTTGATCAGTCCGCACCTTTTCTGCTTCTGTACTTTGGGGTTCAACTCTTTTATTTTTCTTCTTTCCTATTATTCTAAAATGAGACGTCTTCTTTTGGTCATCTCGAATCCATCGTCCTAAAGTGTAATCTGCGCAAAATCAAAACAAACAGACGAAATGTTCCTCCCCAATTTTCACTAGGAAAATTTTGTGAGTTATTGTACAGAAATCTACGCTACTTTATTATTGAAAGCAATGAAAAGTTGGGAACAGTGTACCCCGAGTGAATGTAGACTAGGGGTGGATACCCTATGCCTAAAAGTGGAATCAACTAGGGATTGGAGACCCTATGTTGGAAAGATCGACAGGTTATGCTGTCATTAAGTAAAGATCACCAGGTTATGCCGGTGTCTAGGGAAGAATCAACAGGTTATGCTGTTGTCAAGAAAGAGATCATCAGGTTATGCTGGTGTCTGGAAAGGTCAACAGGTTATAATGTTGTCAGGAGAGAGATTATCGGGTTATGTCGATATCTGGAGAAGATCAACAGGTTATGTTGTTGTCAAGAAAAGAAATCACTGGGTTATGCCAGTGTCAGGAAAAGTTCAACAGGTTATGCTGTTGTCAGGAAAAGATCACCAGGTTATGCTGGTGTCTGGAAAGGCCAACAGGTTATGTTGTTGCCGGGGAAAAGAGATCACTGAGTTATGCCAGCGTCGGGAAATGATCAACGGGTTGTGTTGTTGTTAGGAAAAGATTACCAGGTTATGCAGATATCTGGAGAAGATCAATAGGTTATGTTGTTGTCAAGAAAAGAAATCACTGGGTTATGCCAGTGTCAGGAAAAGGTCAACAGGTTATGCTGTTGTCAGGAAAAGATCACCAGGTTATGCTGGTATCTGGAAAGGTCAACAAGTTATGCTGTTGTCAGAGAAAAGAGATCACTGGGTTATGCCAGCATCAGAAAATGATCAACAGGTTATGCTGGTGTCTGGAGAGGTCAACAGGTTATGATGTTGCCTGGAAAAGAGATCACTAGGTTATGCCAGTGTCAGGAGATGATCAACAGGTCATGCTGTTGTCAGGAAAAGATCACCAGGTTATGCTGGTGTCTGGAAAGTTCAACAGGTTATGCCGTTGCCGGGGAAAAGAGATCACTGGGTTATGCTAGCATCAGGAAATGATCAACAGGTTATGTTGTTGTTAGAAAAAGATCACCAGGTTATGCTGGTGTCTGGAGAGGTCAACAGGTTATGCTGTTGCCGGGGAAAAAAGATCACCAGGTTATGTCAGTGTCAGGAGATGATCAACATGTTATGCTGTTTTCAGGAAAAGATCACCAGGTTATGCTAGTGTCTGGAAAGGTCAACAAGTTATGTAGTTGCCTGGAAAAGAGATCATTGGGTTATGCCAGTGTCAGGAGATGATCAATAGGTTATGTTGTTGTTAGGAAAAGATCACCAGGCTATGCTGGTGTCTGGAAAGGTCAACAGGTTATGCTGTTGCTGGGGAAAAGATCATCAGGTTATGTTGGTGTCTGCTAGGGAGTGGGACCCCTATGTTGGAAAAGGTGTAGCCAGAGATTGGAGGCCCTATACTACTTTAGGTTTGAATTATTTTCAACATCATTTCTTCTTCTTCTTGTTCTCCTTCTCTCTTCTTTTTTTTAATTTTAGTTTCAGAGAATGAGTAAATGCGGGAAAGAATTTTTAGAGGAGATTTCCCTTTTTGGAATTGTCGCTGCAGAGCCACTTCTAGCCCTTGCTCAGCTTCATTTGGTTGCACCTGATCCTTGCAAAGTTGATTTCAGGTTGCACATGTTTCTTATTTTTCAAACGAAGAACAATTTGTCAGTTTGAAATGGTGGTTGGTTTTGCGGCTTTGATTTTCAGCCACTTGATTTTGGCCCGTCCTTTTGACGAAGATTTAAAATGCTGCTTGTTGGGGGTTGATTTCATTTCTAACCTTGGCGACCCTGACATTCTAGACTTTACCACAGCGTTCGGTCCCGTGGGACCCGAAATTTGACTTTATTTATCCTTTGTAGGCCTTTCACTTGCTTTTTCTTTTGGATTTTCGGAGTATCGGGGAGAATTTTAGCTCCTCCAATTCTACTGCAACGGTTATTCGTGTGAAACTTAACCTTTCCGACTCCGTTTTGCCTTTATTGGCCTTTCAATTCTGACTTTTACCTCCAATTTCAATTTAGAGCATTTGGAGTACTTCGGCTTTCAAGCTCTGCCGAGATAGTTAGCCACATGGGACTCAACCTTTCAACTTCATTTGCCTTTATAGACACTTCAATTTGATATTCTCCTTTCAAGGGTTCTGATTTTGAAGCATCGGCCGCTATGGCCAGTCGAGATCGACTCGATGCCCCCCTAACGAGGCTGGGTGCCTTTTTGCATACTAGCCTGTATCAAATGAGAACCCTGTTAAATCGGTATTTCCATCCTTTCTTTGCCTTAGTTTCGGAATAGAGTTAGACCGAAAGGGATTCAAAGAAAAAGTAAACAATGGAATGGACAATGAATTTAAACAAGAGGTATCCCTTTCGGGGGAAGGAAAGATGGACTTATCTAGAGTAAATGCGGACTTCAATGAACATGACATGCTCTTGGACTGGATGCATGATCCATGTAAATTGTCTAACTCTCAGAAATTCATCACAATTATTACCTCGAGATTGAGAAACCTTGCCCCGGACTGTGTCCATGTCAGTGACCCATTATCCTTTTCGGTCAGTGGTGCCCTTTGCAGGTTTTTACCAACTAAACTCTCTCATTTCTCTTTTCACCATCACATTGTAGCGCTCTTTGCGAGTTTTCACTAACAAGACTCTCGCATTTTTAATTTCTCTGCTTACCGTCGCCTCACGGTGCCCGTGTGGGTTTTCACCGATAAGACTCTCTCATTTTTATTTATCTTCTTACTATTGCCTCACGGTGCCCGTGTGGGTTTTCACCGATAAGACTCTCTCATTTTAGTTTCTCTCGTTTGCTTGTATGAGATCCAAAAACTGTATCCTCCAATTTTAGACATCTTTGACGGTCGATTGGAAGGACTTGAACACGGTTTTGGTGAAAAGAATTTATATTGAATTACAACTTTGGAACCTCTCCGGCGAAATTATCGCCCAACATATTATAACATCTTCCCCAGCTTAAACTCTTGGGGAAATGTGGAATTTTATTTTGGTGTGACCGAATCCCAGAGAGAGGCTGCCTACGTATCCTTTCGGAATCAAGTCGAACGTAGTTCAAGGAAACATTTTTGTTTTGGTTTTTGTTTTGATATTTTTTTTTAAATAATATTACTTTCAGGTTCCCAAAGAGGTTAATCAAAGAAAAGTAACCAGCTCAAAAGGGTTTACAAAAAGTTGTAGTGTTTGGGGTAGCGTGAATGAAAGCCTTCGTCATTTTGATCGGGAGAACCAACATCACGAAAAGGTCAAACATAGTACCTTTTGACTGAGTCTGCATTGACAGCCGTTTCAGGGACGTTTCCTTCGATGTCCCCCAAGTACAATGCTCCTTTTGGTAGTAGTTTTCTTATAATGTATGGACCTTTCCAATTTGGGGCGAATTTTCCTTTCGCCTCTTCATGGTGTGGGAGGATACGTCTCAGGACGAGTTGCCCCACTTCGAAATTCCTAGGTCGCACTTTCTTGTTATAAGCGCGGGCCATTCTTTGTTGGTACAACTGCACATGACAAACTGCAGCCATTCTTTTCTCATCAATCAGAGTTAACTGTTCCAGCCCGGTTTTGACCCATTCATCATCTTCAATTTCAGCTTCGACAATGATACGAAGGGAGGGAATTTCAACTTCTATAGGTATTACAGCTTCAGTGCCGTAAACCAATAGATAAGGTGTAGCTCCAACCGATGTGCGCACTTTCGTGCGATATCCCAATAATGCAAAAGTCAATTTCTCGTGCCATTGTCTAGAACATTGAATCATTTTCCTGAGGATTTTCTTGATGTTTTTATTTGTTGCTTCAATGGCGCCATTGGCTTTGGGACGGTAAGGGGTGGAGTTACGGTGTGTGATTTGAAATTGTTCACATACCTCCCTCATCAAATGGCTATTGAGATTTGTAGCATTATCAGTGATGATGGTCTTTGGAATGCCAAAGCGACAGATAATGTTGGAATGCACAAAATCCACCACTGCTTTCTTAGTGACGGCTTTGAACGTGACTGCCTCGACCCATTTTTTGAAATAGTCGATAGCAACTAAGATAAATTTGTGCCCATTCGAGGCTCTTGACTCGATCGGCCCAATGACATCCATTCCCAGGCAACGAATGGCCACGGTGCTGACATGGGATGTAACTCTGAAGGCGTCGCATGGATCAAGTCGTCGTGTATTTGGCACTAATGGCACTTCCGGACAAAGCTGAAACAATTTATCCATAGTCATCCAGTAATATCTTGCCCGCAGGATTTTCTTGGCGAGGACATATCCATTCATATGGGGACCGCATACTCCGGAGTGTACCTCATTCATAATCTTTTTGGCTTCTTTGGCATCCACACACCTTAATAGATTCAAATCGGAAGTCCTTTTATACAGCACTTCCCCACTTAGGAAGAAACTGCTGGCCAGCCTTCTGATGGTTCTCTTTTGGTCCCCGTAGGCCAGCTCCGGGTATTCTTTTGTTTTCAAGAACCTTTTGATATCATGATACCATGGTTGGACATCAGGATCTATTTCAACCGTGTTACAATAACCATGTCTTTCCCGGTTTTGAATCTCTAGCGGGTCAATATGGACATTGCCAGGATATGGCAGTATTGCAGCTAAGGTAGCTAGTGCATCAGCTAACTCATTGTGGCATCGAGGAATATACCTGAATTCGACGGCTTTGAATCGTTTGCCAAGATCCTCCACATGTTGTCTATATGGAAGAAGCTTAACATCTCGAATTTCGCACTCCCGCTGAGCTTGTTTGATGATCAAGTCGGAATCTCCCATGATCAATAACTCCTTTACATCCATGTCAATTTCCATGTTCATGCCCATTATACAGGCTTCATATTCAGCAGTGTTGTTTTTACAGAAGAAGCAGAGACGGGCGGTGGCTGGATAGTGTTGTCCCGTGGGTGAAACCACAATTGCCCCGATCCCAACACCTTTTGCATTTACAACTCCGTCAAAGAACATTTTCCGAGTGTTGGTGTTTTCCGGGATTACCTCGATTGAGTTTACTTCCTCGTCCGGGACGTAAGTACTTAAAGTTTGATATTCATTATCGACAGGATTTTCAGCCAGGTGATCCGCCAAGGCTTGAGCTTTCATCATCGTGGGGGTGACATAGACTATGTCAAACTCGGTGAGCAGGATTTTCCACTTTGTTAATCTCCCGGTGGGCATTGTCTTTTGGAATATATACTTCAAAGGATCCATCCTAGTGATGAGGTAGGTGGTGTAATCCAACAAGTAATGCCGGAGCTTCTGAGAAACCCAAGTCAAGGCGCAACAAGTTCTTTCCAACAAGGTGTACTTGGCTTCATAGCTTGTGAATTTTTTGCTCAGGTAGTATATAGCTTGTTCCTTCTTCCCGGTCACATCATGTTGCCCGAGAACGCACACAAAAGAATTTTCCAACACTGTCAAATACAAGAATAGAGGTCTTCCAGGTTCGGGTGGGACCAACATTGGCAGATTCGACAGATACTCTTTGATTTTGTCGAAAGCTTCTTGGCACTCATCCGTCCATTTAATTACTGCATCTTTCTTCAACAACTTGAATATAGGCTCACACGTGGAGGTTAACTGAGCAATGAACCTGTTGATGTAATTCAGCCTACCCATCAAACTCATGGCCTCTTTCTTGGTTCTCAGAGAGGGCAAATCCCGAATAGACTTTATTTTTGTTGGATCCAGTTCTATACCCCATCGACTGACTATAAAACCCAATAATTTCCCAGACGAAACTCCGAAAGCACACTTGGCTGGATTCAATTTTAGGTCATACTTGCGCAGACGTTCGAAGAATTTTCTCAGATGCTGCACATGATCGTCTTGTGTCCTAGATTTAATAATCAAATCATCCACATATACCTCAATATCCTGGTGCATCATGTCATGAAAAATGGCGTTCATAGCCCTCATATAGGTTGCCTCAGCGTTCTTTAGGCCGAATGACATGACCCGATAATAGTAAGTAACCCAAGGTGTGGTGAAGGCCATTTTTTCTGCGTCTTCTTCATCCATCAAAACCTGGTGCTACCTAGCGTAACAATCTATGAAAAATTGTATCTCATGTTTGGCGCAATTGTCAACCAGGATGTGGATGTTTGGCAAAGGAAAGTTATCCTTGGGGCTTGCTTTATTCAAATCCCGATAGTCGACAAACACTCGGACTTTCCCGTCTTTCTTCGGTACTGGGACAACATTAGCTAGCCACGTGGTGTATTGGACCACTCGGATTACTCCAATTCTTAACTGTTTAGTGACTTCTTCTTTGATCTTGTCACTCATGTCTGTTTTAAATTTTCTCTGTTTTTGTTGGACAGGTGGATAATCGGGGTAGGTTGGTAATTTGTGCACCACCAAATCAACACTCAGTCCGGGCATATCATCATAAGACCAGGCGAACACGTCTTTGAATTTGAATAGAAGTTAGATCAAAGCGTCCCTAGTCCTTTCATCAGTATAGATACTTATCATGGTTTCTCGGGCTTCTTCTGAATTACCCAAATTAACCGGTTTGGTTTCGTTTAAGTTTGCCTTAGGCTTATTCTCGAATTGTTCCAAATCTTAAATTATTTCCCTAAAAGCCTCATCTTCATCATATTCCGGTTCTTGATTCATTATTTCTTGGTTAGACGGCGTGTCAAGATCTGGGCGTGAAGTCCACAAGCATGTCATGTTATTTAAGTCCGCATTATTAGAACTGAAAAGAGAGATAAGAAAAAATAGCAAAAATATTAGGACAAATAAAGAGAGAGATTTGTGGACTATGAAATATTAATTTCACTTCATTGAATTTTGAACATAGGAGGGTTTACATCAGAATTTTAAAAAGGCAATAAACTAAAAACACTTGAGTTACACCCTGGAATAACTCAAAGTGCATAAGGATGGCAAGGCTAAACTACCGGGACTCCCGCCTAACTGGGAATGGAGTAGCCTTCCAATTTTGGATCTTATGGTCGGCCCCATATATTGCACTTCAACAGTGCTTGAGCCTTCTCATGGTTGGACCGTATGAGCCTCATACAACATCTGTCTCATTGCTCCACAGATTTCTTCAATTTCTTTGGCCGTGAAGGCCTCCTCCTCTTCCTCTACGTATTTTGGCTTAACGAATAATCCGGTGATGTGCAGGATTGGCTGAGGCAATACCCAACCATCTTTCTTACGTTGGTCAATCCATTTTTCATCATCGGGAGTAGCTTGAAACCCTATGCCGAAAAACTTCTTACTGGTAGGCAAGGTGATAGGTTTTGTAATGTCTTGCAAGGACACCTCGAGCCCTTTTCCAGGTGTGTACCCATGTTTAATCATGTTGCTAGTGACCATAATTGATGTGTTTGATAGGAAGGGTTGAGGACACGAGGTTCCTTTCTCACATTGGTCCGCAACCACAATTTTCAAAAGCCTGGTAGACTATATGCTCGCTACCTTCCCTCACTTCCAGGCATGGGACCGATGGGTGCCTGTAAATAGATTGCTCGTCCTCTCCATGGACCACAATTTCCTGGTCTTCATACTCAAACTTAACCATCTGGTGGAGAGTAGATGGAATTGCCCCTGCTACATGGATCCAAGGCCTTCCCAGGAGATAATTGTAGGAAGTATCCATATCTAAGACCTGGAATGTCACTTCAAAATCTACAGGGCCGATCGTCAAGACCAAATAAATCTCCCCGATTGTGTCTCTTTTGATGCCATCGAATGCGCGGACGCACACATTGTTGGGCCTAATTCTCTCAGTCCCGATCTCCATTATTTGTAGGGTCGAGAGGGCAAATATCAACCCCAGATCCGCCGTCCACCATAACTCTTTTGACATAGTACCCTTCACATTTAATAGTTAGGTGGAGAGCTTTGTTGTGGGCAGCCCCTTCCGAAGGCAAATCATTTTTGCTAAATGAGATCCAGTTGACTTCAAAAAAATCGTTCCGCCATTCTTTCCATTTGCTCAACTATGGTCTTGGCCGGAACATATGCTTCATTAAGTGTTTTGATCAGGATTTTCTTATGCTCATTTGAACTTATCAGCAAGGATAGAAGTGAGACCTGAGTGTTTCTGAGTTGCTAAATTACGGCGTATTCAGAGGTTTTCATATTTTTGAAGGAATCTTCTGCCTCTCCAGCACTGATTGGCTTCTTACGCGGAAAGCGTTTCTGCTTGCTTTTGTTCAGTTCTTCTAGGTTGAGGTATTTCTCTGATGAGTTTATCTCACTCGCTTCCCCAGTAACTTCTTTTCCTTTGTATGTCACCACCATCTTGTTGTAATTCCAGGGGACGGTAGTGGTGTCCTTTATGGGATTCTGTGGTGTGCGGCTAATAACCACGGGCTCATTCAGCCTTGGTGAAATTATCGGCCCCCGCGCCACATAAGTCCCCTTCGATATGTATATTTTCGGGACGTTAGGCATAGTCTTATTGTGTTGCAATCTTTTGGGAGGGCTTAACACAAATTGTTCCTTCCTGGGTGCCCTGGGAATATAAAGAACGGCATATTTAGAAGGCCCTGTCCCTGTCTTTGTTTCAACCTCTCTTGTGGCCGGAAGAGTGGAGTTACCTTTCTTCTCCTCCTTAGCTTGTTTTGGTGTCGCTTTGGGTTTCTTCTCTACATCAGTAATGGTGATGATTGTTTTCAAAGCCGGATCAAATTCTCGGTCTTCAAAAATCATGCCAATAATCGGCCCCTTATTGTGAGCAGGCAACGGGTTATTGGTCACGTTGGGAGCTTCTCCATCCCTTAGTACCACCTTCTTTTGTTCTATTAAGCTCTCAACTGCCCGCTTGAGGGTACAACAATCCTTCGTATCGTGTCCCTCATCCCTTGAGTGATAGGCACATCGAGTACCTGGCCGGTAAGAGGAGGATTCTGGGTTTTGCCTGTTTTGGGGTACAGGCTGCAACAGACCCATTTGGACCAGCTTCAGGAAAAGGCTAGAGTATGATTCGCCAATTGGTGTAAAGTTGGTCCTTCTGGGTGGTTCTCGGGGATTGTTTTGTGGAGGGCGAGGATTATACTGAGCTTGACGAGGAGCGTTATTTCTGGGTGGTGGGGTTTGATTTTGATTATAGCGTTGTTGGGCATTCGTTATTGGATAAGGTTGAGTCATTACGGCATACGTCGCATCTTGGTGGGGGTATAAATGATGAGGGGTAATGGAAAAATAGCCTCGGGGCTGCCGGGAGTTTCTTATATTGGAGGCCATCATTGTTGATTCCTCTTTCTTCTTCCTATTGGTTGCACTTCCTGACCCACTTTGGATTGCCTGGGAAGTTGCCCTTATGGCGGATGGGCTTAGAATGCGACCGATTTTCAGACCGTTTTCAACCATCTCTCCGATTTTTATCGCTTTCGCGAATGGCTTGCCCATGGAGGATATCATATTCTGGAAGTAGTCAGCCTCCTGAGCTTGTAAGAAAACGCTGACCATTTCTGTCTCGTCCATCAGAGGTTTTACTCTGACAGCTTGCTCATGCCACTTAATAGCTTATTCCCTGAAGCTTTCTGATGATTTTTTCTTGAGGTTGGACAAAGAATTCATGCCTGGTGCTATGTCTACGTTGTATTGAAATTGTCTGACAAAGTCCCGGGCCAGGTCGTCCCATATATGCCAGTGGGATATATTTTAGTCCATGTACCACTCAGACGCTATCCCGGCCAAGCTCTACCCGAAGTACACCATTAAAAGCTCTTCCTTTCCGCCTGCTCCCCTCAGCTGGTTGCAATATCTTTTTAGATGAGCAATGGGATCCCCGTGTCCGTCATATTTCTCAAACTTGGGGGTTTTAAACCCGAGAGGCAGGTGAACATGTGGGAACATGCACAAGTCGGCATAAGAAACACTTTTCTGACCACTTAATCCCTGTATGTTTTGATACTCTACTCAATGTTTTTCATTTTTTGAGCCATCTCTTCCTGCTCGGGGTTAATTTTGTCTTGCCCCACGGTGGATTCATACCAAGGTTGATGAGGGCATGAGTTTGGAGTAACATGAGTTGCGTCCAAATGGAACGACGGTGTTTGAAAGGTAAAGGCTGACGGCTCGAAGTTTGGTCCAGCTACTGTTGGCGGCATCGTGGCAGAGGTTGGTGGTGCGGTAAAAATGTTGGAGGATACACTAGAAAATATTGCTTGGGGGCGGACCTCAGAAGGCATTCCTGTGAAATAAGCTGACATATTCAGGTACCCGATGGGGTAGCTGGGTAACTGATAGGTATGTTGGAGTTTCCGCCTGTTCTGGGAATCAACTCGGGAAAATCAGGGATGGTGTTGGGCGGTTCCCTACCATTAGACCAGGTGTCCCACATTTCCAACATGCGGCGACGGAGTATTGTATTTTCTTCAGCCGTGGCTGACTCAGATGTCGGGATGACCGAGCTTGGGTCATCCTCAGAGGAGTTGATGATTGGCAGGTGACTTTTCGATGTCATTTCGACACTCCCTTTCGATCTTGTGAAGTATGGGTGTGAACCCAGGTTACCGCAAAACCAACCACCTAAAAATGACACCTTTAAAAGAGGAATAAAACCACGAAACTTTAGATTGAGGCATTCAACATACAGGGAATCGCATGTTAGGGGTATGCACTGCACCTGGGCGGTTAAACGCTTTCTACATGTCTTGTATCGGCTGAGTGTTTCATCCCGGCTTATTTGAAATTTCTTTTTGCTCTTTTTTTTCAGAATTTCTTTCTTTCTTCTTCTAGATTATCTTTTCCTTTTTAAGGATATGATCGAATCCTATGTGGATTGCCTACGTATCACGACGCCGCGTGAATCAGATCATTACGTAGTTCAGGGAATAAATACTGAAGGAAATAAACATTCCGTCTTTCAAATTTCATTTCATTAAGTAAAACTTCAAATTTCATTCATTACAAAAGACTCTGACATACGTTCTTGGGAATTTTAAAAACTACAAAAACTTAAAGTAGACTTAAATAGACTGTAACAGGAAAATGAAATACAGACTCAAAAAGGGACATCACGAATACATAAGTGCCTCTATTGCACCGAGGGCCCGCGGGACATCAGTCGGACATGCCTTGGGCCTGCGTGCCATGTCTTGCTGGAGGCGATTCAATTCATCCATTATCTGGCGGACGAAGATCATCACCGCAGCAAAGAAGGTGGATCGGGTCATACTTGGCACTTCGTAACAACATAATCAGCGAATTCTTTTACCCTTTTCCTGGAGTAAGCGCCCGATCTGTTGGGATCTAGCCTATAAAACCTAGGTGTCCTTATGGTTTTGTTCTTGCAATTGTTGCAAATCTTCCTCCAACTAAGACATCATTGCATAACAGTGTTCCCTTTCTGCTTTGAACTTCTTTGCTTGTTTAGCCGTTTCATTCTCGAGGGCGGCAACCTTTTCTTTTAGGCCTGTGACTTCTTGGTCATATTTTCTTTTTAGCTTTTGAACAAACTCTACCCTTTTCTCCGCATTTCCTACCAATTTTGCTCGAGCTCTTGTCAATTCCTCCTCAACTTTGTCCAAATCGTCCCCATAGTCGCACACTTTTTGCCTAAGACTATTAATAAGTCTTTCATTAGTTCTGCTTCTTTCTAGGTTCTCAGCAGCTATTTTCATTTTTTGGATCTGGGCTCGGAGAGATTCATTTTCTTTGATCAACTTTTTTTTCTCCCCTTCAGCTGTGGCAGTGTGCAAACTGTTTTCAAATTTGATATCTCTGATCTAGGCTTCCAATTTGCTTATTGTGGCCCTGTAGTTGTTCTCTTTTCCCAACCGGCCCCAAGGCTCTTGCGCTTCATCGGTATACTGTTGTACGTGGGGCCTCTTGGCGGTCGTCCCGGCTCTTGGTGCTCTCTACCCCTTCTACCATACCAAGGGGTGTAGCCAGGATCTACCTCACCTCTGGATAAATCCCTCACTCGAGTATGTGGCTCCAAAAATCTACACTGATTCCAAATCTGGCGGACCCTATCCTCCGGAAATGCAGCTCCACAATTCAATGACTTGCCGACTTAAGTCTTCATCGTGTGGAACATTTTGATGTCTTCCTAGTTGTCGTAAGACCCGATGTGGGGCATACGGTTGAATACTTCGGAGACCCATCAACAGAATATAGCATACTTTGGCTGACATATAGATGACTTCATTGATAGGGAGCCAACCGAATGTCCATTCAATTTGGTCGGCAGTCAAAGAACTCAAGTGTGCAAGCCAGGCTTCTGTGCCTTCTGGAAATTCATGTCCCTCTACCCGACTCATATGTTCTTCAATGCAATTTAGGCCAGTCAGACTATAATTCATATACCCTAGGCGATGGCAAAGATGTTCGATCATCCATATTTGTAAGAGTAGATTGCAGCCCTCGAAGAACTTTCCTCTGGATTGGCAAACAGTTTAGGCACGGTAGATTTCTGCCACGATCATTGGTGCAAGAGTGCCATTAGACTATTTTATCATTAAGTCGGCTACTCCTACAAGTCCAATATCTATACATCCATCGCTCATCGGGCAGATTAGGATACCCAATAATGCTACCACAAAGGCCAATCCCCGGCGGGCATCCCATTTAGTTTGACTCCCGTGGTGGGTTAAACCGGTGTTCACAGCTTCAAAACCCCGAGGATCCCCGTAACGATGGTAAAGGAAGTAAAATGTGCAGAATCCCTCAGATAAGTTCGAATCTTGGGTTTCCCAACTGATGCTTAGAAGGTCCAGGAATTTGTGAGGAGTCACAGCTCTGGGTGCTACCGGATTACGGATTTTAAGATTCTCACTGAGGCCAGCATACCCCTCTATCTCTTCCAGTGTGGGTGTCAATTCAAAATCCGAGAAATGAAACACATTGTGCGCGAGATCCCATAATGGTATTAGAGCCTCAATCATGTCCAACCGCGGCTTAATCTTCAAAAGGCCGGTGAGCCCGTCTAAAGCTTTTACTACGGCACCTCTTCTAACCTCCCCCAGGTTTCTCCACCACATATGGAGTCCTATGGGAATTTCCTCCACAGCTTTAAAGGGAATATTTTCAACGGTGCTCATCCTGCACATTTATTTAGGTGATTGGTTAAGAAAAAAGCAAAAACCATGATTTATTTTTTACCAAAGAGAAAAAGGTGCTACTTTTTCAAAGAGTCTATAACTAGTTGAAAATGGGATATATTTTTCAAATACGGCCCTTCAGCACTTCGGGAAGAAAATTTTAGGGCTGTGTTTTCTAATTGGGTCAAAAATTTTGAAAAAGGCCATAGGTGGCTATTCTTGCAAAAACAACCTTCTTGCGCCCGTTGGGACATTTTGGTTGTTTAGACAGGAACGGTATCACCTTTCTTTATGACCATATTTCTGAAAGATAAGGTTGGACCCGATGAGGGTTGCCTACGTATCCCGCACCGGCGGGAATCAAACAATGCGTAGTTCGGGAAATTTTGACACGATTCGAAAAACATGCACTGACTCATTTCCCTTTTCCATTTTTTTCAAAATCTTGGCAGAGTTTTGAGACAATATTGAATATCGGTAAAAAATCAAAGAAATTCTGTTGTATTTCGCTGTTGGTTTTTCTGTCATTTATTTTATTTAGTCGGTCGACAAACAAAACGAAACAAAATAATGTACACATAGCTAGGTAGGATGCATCAGGATGGTCTTTATTTCACATTCACCTGTCCTAGACGTACCCAACCCCTGTGTTAAGTCCCTTAAGTCAAATGCACATGATGCAGATAATCATTCCTACTAGGGATCCAGTATGAGGCTATGTTATTCTAAGTTTAATCCTGGGGTTTTGTTCTAGATCAGGCTTACCCGAGCAGATAGCTCGAGCCGAGGGGGGCAGCGTACCGGGAATACAGAAGCTTCACCGGCTTTGCAACTTGTCCGAACCTCGTTCTAAAATTTGGATATGACCCTAACAGAAAAGAAGTCACACAAAGTGCACACTTCCCAGATAATTTAGAAAACTCAGAGAGAAAGGGGGTTTCGGCACAATTTATATACAGTTCAAATAATATCAAATTGGTAAAAAAAGTGGCATTTAGCATATTAGGTTTAAACGTGTAAAAATCAGGTAATAATGAAAGCCAAATATAACAGCTATTCTAAGCTCAAATTCTTGAACCCTGAACCAGAGATTCTGGGTGCGATTTCCCCAATAGAGTCGCCAGAGCTGTCACACCTCTTTTTTCACCCAAGGGTGGGATAAGGGAGTTTTTCCACTTTAAGTGACATAAATCGAATTTGGGATTTATTTATTTAAATTCAGAGTCGCCACCCGGATTTTTACGGTGTTCCGGGACACCATTTATTTATTGAAATCCCAAACCGAGGAAATTTTGACTCTGTTTAAAGTGTCTGCGAACCAGAAATCCGGATACGGAATTCTGTTAACCCGGGAGAAGGTGTTAGGCACTCTAGAATTCCGTGGTTCTAGCACGGTCACTTAACCATTAATATTTGTCCTGATTATCTAATTATTTACATATTTTTAGACCTATTGTGCATTTTTAAACCTTTTGAAAACATTTTTAATATTTATGGAATTATTGTGAAACAAGTCACGATTGTCATGTACTTGTGGACATATTGTAAACGCGCCACATGAAATGCACCTGCAATTTGTAACATGTGATTTTATTATCGTTCGGAGTTGTGGTCAAGGGCATGATTTTCCACACCCGAGTGTGGATTACATAATCATGACTATGGTCATGATGGTTAAAATGCTTATTTGAAGCAATTGTCGATTATTTTCTACGTTTTGTAATTTTAGTCTAAAAGAGGTATATTTGGACTGCCAGGTATAAGTTTGCTCAAGTTCTTTTAAATCTAAATTTGGTAGCCTGAAAATCAAGGTCTAGGCCGTATTGAAATCTGGCCCAGATTCATACCTAAGTACTAGGCCAGTCGCGATTTTAGCCATTTCTAAACACCACTTGCTGGTTTTGAATTTGACATGAATTGATTATAACGTGTATGAATGTTTCGAGTTATTTTAAAATTAAGTGTTTGAAGGTACAAGTTTAGAACATGGGCTATTCTAGAGGGTATTAGAAATCTGGTCCAGTTTTCGTGCTAAGCGTACTGGGCCAGTACCTTTTGTACAATTTCTAAAAAAGAAACATGTTGTCCGACCCAAGATCCATCCACACCAGAACACATATATATACACAAGTAATTTGAACAAAATTTAAAGTTTTTTCTAACTAATTCAGATATATATTAATACTTTGGGAATACAGTAAAATATCCAAATCATTGGGTTTATACCCCAGGCCAAATAACCTGGGTTCAGACTTGTTCAGGCTGACTAGGCCACTTTTACAAGTCTGGCCCAATTTCTTATATTCAATTTAGTAATCTAAGTTATTGAAAACAATAAGATGATTCAGTTTATTACAACAGTCCAGAATGAAGCGGGAGGAAGATAGTGGTTTCACAAAGCTGAAACTTTTACATGGTCATAAAAATATAATTTTTTATCATACATAAAAATAAATGTCCTAAACTAAGTAGCAATTCTAAATTACTGTTGCTTCAGCCTTAATCAGACTAGAGTTGCTCATAGCTTTAACCATAGGATCAAATACCTGCGATTTTACTGATTTTTCCAACAAAACATACAAAAGTTATACATTATTCTGGGGTGAACCTGACCAATTGATGGTCAGATCCACCTCTTTAAATGTTATTTTTGCACATACTGTCATTCTCTAGAAATTCAAAGCAAGATTCAAACACATAATTTATTCATACGATCCAGAAAAATGCAAGCCAATCACGATACACATAGTCTGGAAAAAAAACTAAAGCCAAAACACAAATACACCGATATGGAAAGAGTTCAGAGCAAACAGATTTTATTTAATCTAAAAGAGAAAATGGTTACATACCTTCTAAGGAAAAAAGAACAACCAGAAAAAAGGACCAAATAAAGGTCAGAAAGCAGCAGGATTTAAGAGCTCAAATAACAGCAGAAATAGACCAGCAAGATCCCAGAATAATACCCAGGAAGAAATAGCTTTGATGGATCAGTTTTGAAGCAGGAAAATCACAGGTAAGAAACCAGTTTTTCAACTAGAAGAGAACCAATTTTTCAGCATTTTTTTGTGCTCATCTTTATATTTTCATAATGTTCTTTGTGCCTTTTCAAAGTAAAAATGTATTTCAGAGTAGTGTGTGTGCAGATTTTTTCTTGTATTTTTCTTCTGTAAAATATGTCTCAAAATCAGTGGTAAAGTAGTGTCTAAAGTCTCTGGTAAAGTCTGTATTTTTCAGAGAATAGGGTAGGGTATTTATAGGGATTTTTAGGGTAGCATCTTATTAGCATATTCCTTATCTAATTAGGCTAAAATAGTACAGGTATATCTGTCTAACCTTATCCTATTGGACATATATACCTCCTTCTAGAACATTCCTATTAATTTCAGCCCTTATCCCCTTTGAGAATTACTGCTTTACCCTTAAAAATCTGATTTTCTGATATTTTCCTAATTCTAAAAGCTTCTTGGGTTGTTACACCCAAGATTCTTCAATTGAAAGTCCTATATTACTCCTTAGTGTCCTTAAAATTACTCTTTTAGTAATTAAGGATTAGGTTATTAGCTTATTAAATGTTGACTGATTTTTATCCTAATTGCGTGATTAACTCAATAATTAACCTTAATAAAGCTGGTTAGGTTGATTATTAGGTGAATAGTTTTAGAGCTAGTTATTAGAAAATTAGAGAGTTAGGTTACTACTTCCTGTAACTCTGAATATATATGCTAGGACTAGGGTGAGACTTACTGGGTTAGTAAGTGATTAGTAACAATTTTATAGGAAACGGAGAAAACCTAAGACTAAATCATTTTGTGTTATTCTACAACCAACACATGAATCTGAGGCTCAACAATACACAGAGACTAAAAACAAACTATGGAACCTAATCCAATTAGTATAGGAATCAACAATTATGCAAATCGTAATTCCGGATTTTTAAGAGGCAAAGATACAAAAGCAGCAAGAACAGGGACTAAGAAAAAACTTATTAATCATTATTCATAACATGAACTTATCCCTAAGACGACAAATAAACAAAACGTGCTAAACTCAAAGATTCAGTAAGTCTAGCAATTAAGACAATCCTAAGTTCAAATTTGTGATTATGACAGCCTAGGGCAGAATTTAATCTAGGGGAAAACAGTCGAACAAGATGAGCAAGAAAAGGAGAGGAAATCTAAGATTATATACTAACATTAAATCACATGGGTTTCAAAACAGTGTTCAACATATCAATTCACACCAAACAAAAAAAAATCATAAACTAGAAAACCTATTTTCCAGAAACTAAAGCAGTGAATCCTTAACAATGTTCAAATGAGTAAAAGAAAGAAGAAAGAGGTAAAAGGGGTATTAGTAGGCTAACATAGGTTTTTGGTCGGATTCTGATGAGTTCAAAAGTGACTTCAACTTGCATGAATCGACAGCTCTTGTCAACAGCCATCGATTCATGTGAGACTAGTCACAGAGTCGTGGGAAATCGCCCCGCTACACATTTTAGGGTTTTGAGATTTTTCAGATCTGAAATTATTCAATATTGGATGATATTTTGGGGAAATCAATGGTAGGACGGGGTTGGGGCGAGGAAGGAGGTCAACTGGTGAAAATTTGGGGCCATTTGGTTGAGCTCCGCCGCCGGTAGGCGATTTACCGTCGGCGGAGGCGGTGAGTATTTAAGGGCGGCTACGGTTTGGTCTAGGGAGAGAGACGAGAGAGTGGGGGCGTTCTGGGGGATAGGGGTCCGTTCGGACACTTATATAGTTAGAGAAGGAAAGCTTGGGAGCCGTTAGATCAAATCGATCCAATGGTTGGGATTGGAGGGGACAAAACGGGGTCGTTTGGGTAATATATGGGGCTGGCCGGGTAATGGAGTTTGGGCTAGAGTGTATTGGGTAGTGAGAAAGAAGTTTTGGGCCTGGGTGATTTGGCCCAGGTCCGATTTTTGGTCTTTGGAACACTTAGGTTAAGTAAACAACCTAATTAAAGTGAGACTATTAATTTTAATACTCATAATTATTTAAAGAACAATGTTTTTCATTTTGCTAATAAAATGATTGAATTAGGCAATTTAAACTAAAAACCTAATTATGCAAGATAAATGAAAATTTTAAAATGTTTTGTTATTATTATAAATTTTTAAAAGATGACTTATGATCATGCAGTGCAAATAATTCACGAAAAACAATTAAGTTTAATAAAATTCCATAAAATTGAATTATTTATTAAATTTGTAGGAGTATCTAATAGGGGAAAAATTACATGCTCACAGCGGCGTGCAGCCCGATCCATACATAATATATATTGCTACGGCGTGCAACCCGATTCATAACTATCCTCACATACTCGGCTCTCGGCCTCACTCAGTCATCCTCACAAGACACTCGGGAAATTCATCTCAACTCACGGGACTCAGCCCCAAAATACCTCTCAGAGTCTCAAAACAGTATGATAACAGTGAAAATAACAATAAGTAGAAAACATGACTGAGTTCACAATTGTTCTATCAGGATAGTGTGAGAATAGTGTAAAAGTATCTATGAGGGTCTAAACAGGTCGGCACAAGGCCCCAAACATGGCTCACAGCCCATAAACAAGTATAAATTTCTAAAATACAGGATGTCGTAAGGTTTCAAATCGAATACGTGGCTTAATAGTCGCTACGGGTTGGACCAAGTCACAATCCCTATCGGTGCACGCCCACACGCTCGTCACCTAGCATGTGTGTCACCTCATTTACCAAAACAATATAAAATACCGGGGTTTCATACCCCCAGGTTTAGAGTTACAATCATTACTTACCTCAAAACATCCCAAAAGCTACTCTGTGATGCTCTTGCCCCTCGAATTGGCTCCCAATTGCTCCCAGTCTAACACAAATCAAATCAATAACATCAAAATATGCTAGGGAGATGAACCCCAATCGAAAACTATCAAAATTAGGCGCAATTCCCGAAATTGGCCAAACCCGAGCCCCGAGCCCACGTCTCGGAACTCGATAAAAATCACAACAATCCTCATTCCCTCACGAGTCTACCCATACCAAATTTACCAAAATCCGACCTCAATTGCCCATTCAAATCATCAAAAGAAATTTCCAATTCTCCCTCCCATTTTTCCCAACTTTCTACTTTAATTCCTCAAATTGCATGGTAAAAATCAAGACTAATTCATGAAATTAAACCAAAAGTGATTGAAGAATACTTATCACAAGACTCCCACTGAAAATCTCGTCCAAATTATCCTTCCCCCGAGCTCTCTAATAGAATATTGAGTTATGGCCAAAAAACCCCCTTTTAGAACTTAAAAACTGTCTGCCCAGGTCTCTTTCTTCACTGCTATCGCGGGAGTTCCCACGCGATCGCGAAGAATAAATATGATGCCCCATAAAATTAACCTATGCGATCGCACAAGACCAAACACGATCGCATTGCTTCCCCTCCCTCACATACGCGATCGCGGCTCCACACAGGCGATCGCATAGAAGAAAAGAACACTACCTCAGAACAACCTATGCAATCGCATGCCCACTATTGCGATCGCATATAAGGAAACCAGTGGGCAAAAATTGCAGCAGCTACAGCAGTCCCTCTAAGGCCAAACACACTACGATAACCACCTGAAACTCACCCGAGGCCCTCGGAACCTCAACCAAACATACCAACACATCCCATAACCTCATTCCAACCTAGTCGAGCCTTCGAAACATCAAAAACAATGCAAAAATACCAAAATCACATCAAATTCAAGCCTATGAACTTTGAAACTTCTAAATTCTGCCAATGATGCCGAAACCAACCAAAACACGTCTGAATGACCTGAAAATTTGCACACATATCCAAAATGACATTATGAACCTGCTCCAACTTCCGGAATTCCATTCCGACCCCGATAGCCTATTTTCCCCTGCCGATCAGAAATCACCAAAAACTAACTTTCGCCAATTCAAGCCTAATTCTACACCGGACATCAAAACTTCATTCCGAACACACTCCTAAGTCCCAAATCACCTAACGTTGCTATTCGAGCCATAAAATCCACATTCTGATATCGTTTACCAATAATTTTCAACTATTAAGTCAATTAAGAGACTAAGTGTCTCTATTCTCACCATGATCACTCCGAACCCAAACCAACCGACCAAACACAACATAAATAGGATAAGAAACATACAATAAAGCATAAACGGGGGAAACAGCGATAATCTCACGGAACGACCGGTCGGGTCGTTACAGTGAGATTTTGATATCGGGCTCGGAATGGAATTCTGAGAGTGGTTGTAGGTTCGTTGTGTCATTTATGACTTGTCTGCAAAATTTGGCGTCATTCCGGGTTGAATTGATAGGTTTCGGCACGAGTTTTGATATTTGAAGACTTGAAAATAAGTTTGATTTTTGGTTTGATTCGTCGTTTTGGTGTTGTTTTATGTGATTCGAGACCTCGAGCGAGTCCGTGTTAGGGTATATGACTGTTTTATGTGTTTAGACGGGGTCCCGGGGGCCTCGGGTGTGTTTCGGATGGGGTACAGGTCGAATTTCTTCCAATCTTAACTGTTGTTCTGTATTTTGTCCTTCCTTCTATGAGATCGCATGGATGCAAATGCGATTGCATAGTGTTCTGCAACCTACCCCAATTTTTCTTCATCGCGTTCGCACAGATGGGCCACGATCGTGTTCATACAGCCCCTCCCTTCAATGCGTTCGCACCTCCAACCTCGCGTTCGCATAGTTCTTTCTTTTGGGCATCAAACAATTCCTTTAATGCGATCGCATCCCCTGATACACGATCGCATAGAACCTTTTTTGTCCAGTAACATTTTCCTCTACGCGATCGCATATAAATTTTCGCGATCACGAGGCTTTAAATTCTGGGCAGACATAATCTAACTCAAAATCGAGGGTTTCACCATTTTTATCACATTTTGGCTTCTAGAGCTCGGTTCTTGGCGATTTTTGATGGGTTTTTCACAAAAATCAAATGGGTAAGTGTTCTTCAACTAGAATTAAATATATTCCATAAATTAGTCCTTGTTTTTATCATTTAAATTGTGTTTCTAGTTAGGGAAAATGTTGGTTTTTAAAGAAAATTTCTAAAATGAAAAATCATGATTTGAGGGACCAAACGGCATCGGAATTTGATAAATTTTGTATGGTTGAACTCGTATTGGAATGGGTAATCGAATTTTGTAAAATTTGACAGGTTTCGAGGTACGGGCCCGGGGGGTCGACTTTTGGATCGATTTTTATATTTTTGTAAAGACTGAAACTTTATTATTCAGAATAGTTCCTTATACATTTAATGTGTATTTTGAAGTTGTTTTAGTTGATTTTGAGCCGTTCGGAGGTCTTTTCGTCCAAGAAGTTCATTTTAGAGTACCGGGTTGTCGCCGTTTGAGGTAAGTATCTTGCCTAACCTTGTGTGGGGTAACTACCCCTTAGGATTTGAGTCTTCTATGTTGATTGTAGTCGTGTACGCGAGGTAACGAGTGTATACTCGGACTTATTTGTAGAAGGTTGGCCTTTTAGGATTCTTAGGTCCTTATATCCCATGTGTATGAAGTTGTAATTACTATGACTGAGTTCCAAATTGCTAGTTTCATCTCTTCCTGCTTAAATTAGAATTACTTGTTTTAGATTTCCCTTGTTGTGTACTTGATCTTGATTGACTTGACTGAAGATTTTATCTCTTCTATCATCATGCTATATTTTTCTGCATAAACTGCCTACCTAGCTAAAATTTGTATTACCTCGCTCTGTAATTGTTTAGAAGTAATTGGAGAATTATATGTTGGTGTCAAGCATGCTCGTGGGTCGTATATTTTGATTGATACGATTTTTCATTAAGTACTACTTAGGCCTAACTTGATGATTATACATGTTGATGGTATTTTCTTGGCATTTCCTATTGCGGAGCATTGATTCAAGTTGGGATTTATTGAAGCTAATTAATTAAGCAAGATTGGTTATAGTTGCTTCCCTTGCCGGGATGACACTGTTTCCATTGTTGACTACCTTGCCGGGATAGTATGGTTTCTATTATTGTTCATGTTTTTGATGATATTGTTTCCATTGTTGACTCCCTTGCCGGGGCAGTATGATTTCTATTATTGTTCATGTTGTTGATGATATTGTTTCCATTGTTGACTCCCTTGCTGGGACAGTATGATTTCTATTATTGTTCATGTTGTTGATGATATTGTTTCCATTGTTGACTCCATTGCCGGGATAGTATGGTTTCTATTATTGTTCATGTTGTTGATGATATTGTTTCCATTGTTGACTCCCTTGCCAGGACAGTATGGTTTCTATTATTATTATGTTGTTGATTCCCTTGCCTGAATGTTATCATTTCATTTGTTTGGGTGATAAAGAGTGTAAAGTACGAGGGTGATACCGTGCCATTTCATCTATATTATCATGTGAGGAAAGAGTGTAAAGCACGAAGGGTAATTCCGTGCTATTGTTTATATTCATTATCATGTGAGGAAAGAGTGTAAAGCACGAAGGTTGATGTCGTGCCATATTATTGAAATTAAAATCACGAAGGTTGATGTCGTGCCATATTATTGAAATTAAAAGAATGAAGGGTGATGTCGTGCCATACTATTGAGAGTAAAAGCACGAAGGGTGATGCCATGCGTGATATTGTGGGTGAGTGCTAATGCACGAAGGGTGATGTCGTGCCATACTTTTGTGAGTTCATGGCACGAAGGGTGTTTCCGTGCAGGTGAGGACAAGGGACATGCATTTTGATGTGATATCTGTTTCCCCGTGTATACGTGTGCCCTTACTTTGAGTTTTTATTGTTGTACTTACATATTCGGTGTGACTTGTTATTATTGCCCTGTACTTGACCTTTATCTCAATTGTTGTTGCACTGTCCATGTCTGTTACTTGTTTAATTTGCTTAATTTACATGTCGTATCTGTCGATTTCAATGGGGAGGACGAGAGTAAGAGCACGAAGGGTGATGTCGTGCACCTGTTCTATCGAAAATTAAGTTCGAAATACATTTATTGGGAAAGTATATTTTAAAAATGCATATCTTGAAGAAATTACATTTAAAGACTTTCCTTCTGTAAAGTACATATACGTATTTGGAGGAAGTACCTTTCAAAAGAAGTTTCCTATTTTGAAACGAATATATTTAAGGTCTTTAATATAAACTGGTGGGCGAAAGGTTATATTCGAAGGTTTGATTAAATTGTTGGAGTTGTTGGTTAAGGTCTGAGGTTGAGATTATCGCAGTGCTGAGTTACTACTTGTTCTTACTGTATTGTGGGTTTCGATTTTTGGTTGTTTTCCCCTCCATTTTTCTGTGGAATATTATGATATTCCGTCGATTTATTACTGCTTTTCCTCCCGCATCGCATTGTTATGTAGTTAATTATGTTGTGTAATCTTTATATATATGTCATATTCCGACATTTTCTATATTTATGCATGTTTGTTTTATTAGACTAGTGGGTGTCTTGACTAGTCCTCATCACTACTTCACCGAGGTTAGTCTTGATACTTTCCGGGCACCGCTGTGGTGTGCTCATACTACTTTTCTGCGCATTTTTGTGCAGATTCCAGGATTTACATAGTCACCCGATTGATAGATTGTAGCGTGGTTGCTGTTGTGGAGACTCAAGGTAAAACCGCTTCAGTGTTCGCGATTCCGGAGTCACCATCTTATGTTTCTGTTGCACGGTTGTACTTATTTCTGAACAGTGGTATCTTTAGGAGTTTTAGCATAGTTTCCTTAAAGCTTATGACTTGTACTTACCGGATTCTGGGAAGAAATGTAAAGCGATGTGACTTAATTCAAAAAGCACTTAAACTATTCTTATATTATAATTGATGTTTGCTAATAATAGGCTTACCTAATCCTTAAGACTAGGTACCGTCACGAAACCCAACGGAGGAAAAATCGGGTCGTGAAATCAGTAAAACATAAATGTCCTCCCTTATTGCTCCTTGTTGCGGCGCGCAACCCGCTTCCACCTATCCACCCTTATTGATCCCCCCTATATATATATCACCCTTATTTCTCATGTTGTGGTGTGCAACCCGATCCCACCTGTCCACCCTTATCACTCCTTGTTGCGGCGTGCAACCCGCTCCCACCAGACAATCACATCTCTTTATTTATAAAAAAAGATTTTCACAATTCAGGTCAAAGCCTTTCACAATATTTATGTCTCAAAAATTTTAAACAGAACCAATTTCACTTTAAATAACAGTAAGAGCAGAATAGGAAATAATTACAATAAAAGAATGAGTGTTCCAGCCTTTAATTTATAAACAGTAAAACATGAATATTCTCCCTTATCGCTCCTTGTTGCGGCGTGCAACCCGATCCCACCTGTCCACCCTTATTACTCCTCCCTATATATATATCACCCTTACTTCTCCTATTGCGGCGTGCAACCCTATCCCACGTGTCCACCTTTTTTACTCTTTGTTGCAGCATGCAACCTGCTCCCACCAAACAAATAACATTTCATCTCTTTATTATAATAAAGTTTCACAAATCATATTCCAAATTTCAAAATACATAAATCTCAATTATCATAAACAGGAAATTGTACTATTCAGAAACTTCACCAATTATCACTACACAGCAAAACCAACCGAAATGTATAATGTAACACTGACAACCAGCTCAATCTTTATGAATCATAACAAAACCCAGGGAACAACGACCACTTCCAAAATACTTGAAGCAATACTTAACAATAAGTTAACGAATCCAAATAGAAATATAACCATCAATGATCATAAAACAATTAAGCCAGGAAACAAATAATTGGAAATGGGGAAGGGGTCATGTTAAGCAGATAATTTGGTAGTGCATAGGTGCTCGTCACCTCATCTATACACCACACACATGCAAATTCACATAGCAGTTAATTTCGGGATTCCTATTCCCTCAAGTCAAGGTTAAACCAAGCACTTACCTCAATCTCACAAGCAATCACTGCTCTAGCACGGCCTTCCCTTTAGAATTTGCCTCTAACCCGCTCGAATCTAATCACAATTGGTTCAATATCATCAATTATTGCTTAAAGGGATCAACTTTAATGAAACTCTATGGTTTTCCTATGTTTTCTTATCAAAATACAAAAATCGACCCCGGGCCCGCTTGGTCTAAACTCGAGGTTCGGACCAAAACCCGTTTACCCAATCTCCCCCAAGCCCGGATATACAATTGGTTTTGGAATCTGACCTCAACTCTAGGTCTAAATCCCCAAATTTTGGAATTCCTAAGTTCTACTCGAAAATCCCAATTTTTACCATGAAAACTCTAGATTTTTGGTTGAAATCTTGTTAAAAGTTGTTAAGGAATGAAAGGAATTAGTTAGAGACAACTTACCAATGGTTTGGAGAAGTTTAGGTCTTTGGAAAATATCCTATGGAGGTTTAGGGTTTGAGAGAATTGAAAAAGAAGTGAAAAACCCGTCTAAAATCTGATTTAACTGGGTGTGGATCTCGCATTTGCGAACCCTTCGATAATGGGCAGTCATCGCATTTGCGATAAATTTGTCGCATTTGCAACATTTCGCTGCCTCGCACTTGCGAACAGGAATCTCGCATTTGCGAGATCTGGGCTGGCCCAGGACTTCGCAAATTCAAAGCCTGATCTCGCATATCAGAGGCCTGCAACACCATATTTTCAGCTTTTATGAAATGTTCTAAGTCTAGCCACTTCGTAGCCTACCCGAAACTCACCCGAGCACCCGGAGCTCCAGACCCAAACATGCACGCAGTTCTAAAAATATCATACGGACTTGCTCGTGCGATCAAATCATCAAAATAATATCAAAATCTACAAATTTACCCTCAAAACTCCAGATTTCCTCAAGAACACTCAAATTTCTAACTTTTCAACCGGACATCCGAATCACGTCAAACCAACTCCGATTCTCATCAAATTTCACATATAGGATTTAAATATCATAACAAACTTGTTCCGGGCTCCGGAATCAAAATACGGTCCTGATACCAACAATTTCACATATTATTTCATTTCTTTATTTCTTGTAATAACCAGTTGAACAATTTTCTTCAAAATTATTTTCTAAGGCTAGGGACCTCGGAATTCAATTTTGGGCATACGCCCAAGTCCCATATTTACTTGCGAACCTCCCGGAACCGTCGGAACACGGGTCCGGGTCCGTTTACTCAAAATATTGACCAAAGTTAACAAAAAATCAAATTTTTAACTCTAAAAATTATCATTTCTTATATTTTCACATAAAAGCTTTCCGGATTCATGCCTAGACTGCACACACAAATCGAGGTAATTAAAATTAATATTTTTTTAAGGCTAATGAGCCTGGAATGGAGTCTTAATTTATAATATGACCCTTTGGGTCATCACAATCTCCACCTCTAAAATAAACGTTCGTCCTCGAACGGACATAGAAAATTACCTGAACTGACAAAAAAGTGGGGATATCTACTCATCATGTCCGACTCAGACTCCTAATTAGCTACCTCAACAGTCTGACCCCTCCACTGCACTCGAACTGAAGGGTAACTCTTTGATCTCAACTGACGAACCTGCCGGTCTAGAATAGCTACCGGATCCTCCTCATAAGTCTTTGTCCAGTTGGACAGAGCTGAAGTCTAACACGTGGGACGGCTCACCATGATATTTCCAGAGCATAGATACGTGAAATACCGGATGAACGGAGGATAACTTTGGAGGCAACGCAAGTCTGTAAGCTACCTCCCCCACTCTATCAAGAATCTAAAATTGCCCGATATACCTAGGGCTCGACTTGCCCTTCTTCCCAAATCTCATGACACCCTTCGTGGGTGATACCCGAAGTAAAACTCTCTCTCCAATCATGAATGTCACATCACAAACCTTACGGTCGGCGTAACTCTTTTGCCTAGACGGAGCTACACGAAGTCGATCCTGTATAATCTTGACCTTATCTAAGGCCTCTTGAACTAAATCTGTACCCAATAACCGAGCCTCTCCCGGATCAAAACACCCAACTGACGATCTACACCGTATACCATATAATGCCTCATAGGGAGCCATTTGGATGCTCGACTGATAACTATTATTGTAGGCAAACTCTGCTAACGGCAAGAACTGATCCCAAGAACCTCCAAAGTCAATAACACAAGAGCGAAGCATACCCTCTAAAATCTGAATTGTACGCTTGGACTGCCCATCCGTCTGAGGATGAAATGTGGTGCTCAACTCAACTCGGGTACCCAACTCTCGCTGAACTACCCTCCAAAAGTGCGAGGTAAACTTGCGTACCTCGATCAGAAATTATAGACACAGGCACACCATGAAGGAGAACAATATCTCGAATATATATCTCTGCCAATCGCTCCGAAGTGTAAGTACTTTCCACTGGAATGAAATATGTTGATTTAGTCAACATATCCACAATAACCCAAACGGCGTCGAACTTCCTCTGAGTCTGTGGGAGTCCAACAACGAAGTCCATAGTGATACGCTCCCACTTCCACTCAAGAATCTCTATCTGCTAAAGTAAACCACCGGGTCTCTGATGCTCATATTTCACCTGTTGGAAATTCAAACAACAAGCCACATAAGCAACAATATCCTTTATCCTTCGCCACTAGTAGTGCTGCCGCAGGTCCTGGTACATCTTGGAAGCACCCAGGTGAATAGAATACTTAGAACTGTGAGCTTCTTAAAGAATCAACTCATGAAGGCCATCAACGTTAGGCACACATATACGACCCTGCATCCTCAAAACACCATCATCTCCAACTGTAACCTTCTTGGCACCATCGTTCCGAACTGTGTCCCTAAGGACCTTCAAGTATGGGTCATCGTCCTGCCGATCTATGATACGCTCGAATAAGGAAGACCGAGCAACTGTACAAGCTAGGACGTGGCTGGGAAAAATATCCATCCTCACGAACTGATTATCCAAGTCTAAATGTTTGAAGCTAATGGCCTCTCACCAACTGGAATAAATGCAGCGCTGCCCATACTTACTGCCTTTCTACTTAATGCATCGGCCACCACATTGGCCTTTCCCGGATGATACAATATAGTGACGTCATAGTCTTTCAATAACTCTAACCATCTACTCTGTCTCAAATTAAGATCCTTTTGCTTGAACAAGTACTGAAGACTGCGATGATCCGTGTAAACCTCACACGGCACACCATAAAGATAGTGCCTCCATATTTTCAATGTGTGAACAATGGCTGCCAACTCTAAGTCATGGACAGGATAATTCTTCTTATGAACCTTCAACTGTCGAGATGCATATGAAATCACCTTGCCATCATGTATTAATACTGCACCTAATCCAATACGAGATGCACCACAATACACCGTGCACAATTCAGAACCTACTGGCGACACCAACGTTGGTGTCGTAGCCAAAGCAATCTTGAGCTTCTGAAAGTTCAACCCGCACTCGTCCGACCATTTGAATGGAACACCCTTTTGGTTCAATATGATATTAATAGTTGTTCATAATCAATTACAAAATCACCAAATAACTTCAAGTAACAATAATCCCCTCTCGACCCTTCACAATACTGATAACAAGATGCGATGCATGAAGACCTCATAATTATTTACCTGAATTAACGTGTCTCATTTAACGCCACATGGGCGGGCACCTACCTTGCAGGTTAAAGCTCAATAATTATAACACGGATTTGGCAAACTATGCACATATAAATTTTATACAAAATTTTCAAATAAACCTAATAGGCATGACTCAGATTGGTACTATAGTACAAATTTTAATTTCACAAGAGAGAATTTAAGCACAAGAATTTTCATCATAAGGACCTCGTTCTCATATAACTTCCACCGCGGCTCATAGCCCGATTTAAACATACCAAATCATATTAAAATGCGAGGATCTCGTCCTCGGTTCTGAATCACAAGTAATATGCACATCGTGCCACTCGAAACATTCCCCTTTTTTTCTTTTAATTATTTCCGTTAAACAAATTACAACACGTAATGATAGACACAGCTATCTCCGTAGAATATCTCAATACAAGTATTCACATAGGTAGATTTCAGGTTTAAGAAGCTCACCCAAGAGTGGAGCATATTAGGAGAACTTTCTTAGATACTCATAACCGAATCAAGTTAAGGAAATTTGCCACTTTATAGAAATTGTAATTGTAATGACACTATCTGATATAGTGACCTCAGCCATACCATAGAAAGTTTATCAACAGGCTGGGTCTCCACCTCTAGGAGTCTGACCTCCCCCTTCGACATTCCAACCCATTTCCCCTAGCTGGACATGTAAGTTGAGTTGTAACTGTAATGGGGCATGTAGCCTAAGTGCTTTGAAGAAATATGACTCTCCCGAGTCTAGGACAATTTCTACCACTAGCCGAAATAAAGTATCAATCTGCCTTGCGTCATACAAAATTTTACGATTATAATTGAATCCTTTAATGAGTCTGAGAAACAAATTCTATCAATAGCATTTGGGAGAACTGGTCTAAGTAGTTGATGTTGCAATGGCTGATTATCCTCTTCGCAAGCTCGCCACAAACACCGGCGGCCAATTTCTTCTTTTACTAAGTTGACTCAACACTGCTGAACTACCCCATTTATTCATACTCTTTGTTATTATTTGGGGTAACTCTCATCCCTATTGATGCACAATGATCACAAAAGTAGAGCTCTATGTAGATAAATCTTGGCACGAACACTACGGTCTAGAAGCTCATCAACCACTGCACTCTCTCTGAAGCACCCGAAAATCCGCAATTGTGACTTCCACACTGAGTAGACCTTCCTTAGATTTAAAGTTGTTTATATGACTCCTTTGGTATTGCAGTATAGATTTATTAAGGAGGCAGACATACCGCAATTCCCAGCTTTATCTCTTGGAAAGTCTCAGGCTTTATACATTCTGGGCCAACACCGATATAACACATGATTCCGCAATCTATTCCTTGACAGTGGACTTCCCCACTTGGAACGAAGTCACAGGTCACAATGTCTGATAATCCACAATGTTAAACTTCACAGCTCATATAAACCACCCCCGTCGCTTTCAACTTATCCCCAATAGGAGCTGTTGTTGCCGCTGTTGGAAGATCGGATTGTTGGTTTGCGGAAGAGGAAGCACGTGTTCTCTCAATTTACGAGAGAATAGAAGAGTTCAATCAATATTTTTCAGAGATATCAAGAATCGCACGACAGAGTAGAAATAAAAATGAGTTTGTTCCTAACTCCATAGCCTCTGAGAGATAAGTACAGACATCTCCGTTCCGATCCTTTAGACTCTATCAAGCTTGTTCGTGAATTGTGAGACCTATGCAACCTAGGGCTCTGATACCAACTTGTCACGACCCAAATTCCCAACCCTCGGGATCGTGATGGCGCCAAACACCACACTTACTAGGCAAGCCAATGTTAGAACTTAATTAACCATTTTCCTTTAAAATTTATTTAAATACGAATAAACAATTCCAAATAAACACAAAATCCAAAACTTTCTAATGACTGATATCAAGAATAATATTAGAAATAATAAGACGAACCACGAACTAATACTAAATGTATAACTACCCAGGATCTGGTGTCACAATTCATGAACTACTAAAGAGTACTACAAATAAATGGGCTGAAAGAAATATATATCTGTTTTGAATGAAATAAAACAGCAATCTAAATAATAAGGGAAGACTCCAGGAATCTGTGGATGCCAGCAGATCTACCTCGTGTCTCCATATAAATACTCAGCTACTAATCGAGACTCAACTCTGGTCGGTACCTGGATCTGCACAAGAAGTGCAGAGTGCAGTATCAGTACAACCGACCCCATGTACTAAGTAAGTGTCGAGCCTAACCTCGACGAAGTAGTGACGAGGCTACGACGGGGAATTAATAATATAACCTATGAACAATATATAATAAAGCAAGAAGGAAATTCTAAACTAAACAAAATAATAATCTGTAGCAATGAGTAAAATAACTCAACCACCTTTTCCAGGTCTCAGTTATAACCAATTCTCACATAAGTTTCCAAATTTCCAAATTCCACTTTGAAAGAACCGTAAGTACATAATATGATAAACAGTAAAGTAAAACAGTAAGTTTTCAAACCCTTGTGTTTAAAAAATCAGTAAAACATAAATGTCCTCCCTTATTGCTCCTTGTTGCGGCGTGCAACCGCTCCCACCTGTCCACCCTTATTGCTCATCCATATATATATCACTCTTATTTCTCCTGTTGCAGCGTGCAACCCGATCCCACCTGTCCACCCTTATCACTCATTGTTGCGGCGTGCAACCCGCTCCCACCAGATAATCACATCTCTTTATTTATAAAAAAAAAAAATTCATAATTCAGGTCAAAATCTTTCACAATATTTATGTCTCAACAATTGTAAATAGAACCAGTTTCACTTTAAATAACAGTAAGAGAAGAATCTGAAATAATGACAATAAAATAATGAGTGTTCCAGCCTTTAATTTATAAACAGTAAAACATGAATATTCTCCCTTATCGCTCCTTGTTCCGGCGTGCAACCCGATCCTACCTTTCCACCCTTATTACTCCTCGCTATATATATATATATATATATATATATATATATATATATCACCCTTACTTCTCCTGTTACGGCATGCAAACCGATCCCACCTGTCCACTTTTTTTACTCCTTGTTGCGGCGTGCAACTCGCTCCCACCAGACAAATCACATTTCATCTCTTTATTTATAATAAAGTTTCACAAATCAGATTCCAACTCTTTCACAATACTTAAATCTCAATTATCATAAACAGAAAATTGTACTATTCAGAAACATCACCAATTATCACTACACAGCGAAACCAACCAAAATGTATAATGTAACACTGACAACCAGCTCAATCCTTATGAATCATAACAAAACCCAGGGAACAACCAACACTTCCAAAATACTTGAAGCAATACTTAACAATAAGTTAAAGAAACCAAATAGACATATAACCATCAATGATAATAAAACAATTAAGCCAGGAAGCAAATAATTGGAAACGGGGAAGGGTTCATGTTAAGCAGATAATTTGGTAGTGCATAGGTACTCATCACCTCACCTATACACCACACACATGTAAATTCACATAGCAGTTAATTTCGGGATTCGTATTCCCTCAAGTCAAGGTTAAACCAAGCACTTACCTCAATCTCACAAGCAATCACTGCTCTGGCACGGCCTTCCCTTTAGAATTTGCCTCTAACCCTCTCGAATCTAATCAAAATTGGTTCAATATCATCAATTATTGCTTAAATGGATCAACTTCAATGAAACTCTATGGTTTCCCTATGTTTTCTTATCAAAATACAAAAATCGACCCCGAGCCCGCTTGGTCTAAACTCGAGGTTCGGACCAAAATATGTTTACCCAATCTCCACCGAGCCCGTATATACAATTGGTTTTGGAATCCGACCTCAATTCGAGGTCTAAATCCCCAAATTTTGGAATTCCTAAGTTCTACCCAAAAATCCCAATTTTTACCATGAAAACTCTAGATTTTTGGTTCAAATCTTGTTAAAAGTTGTTAAGGAATGAAAGTAATTAGTTAGAGATCACTTACCAATGATTTGGAGAAGTTTGGGTCTTTGGGAAATCGCCTGTGGAGGTTTAGGGGTTGGGAGAATTGAAAAAGAAGTGAAAAAGCCGTCTAAAATCTGATTTAACTGGGTGCGGATCTCGCATTTGCGAACTGGGGTTCGCATTTGCGAACTGGGGTTCGCATTTGCGAACTGGGTTCGCATTTGCGAACACTTCGGTTTTGGGAAGTCATCGCATTTGCGATAAATTTGTCGCATTTGCAACATTTCACCTGCCTCGCATTTGCGAATAGGAATCTCGCATTTGCGAGATCTAGGGCTAGCCCGGGACTTCGCGAATGCGAAGCCTGATCTCGCAAGGCCTGCAACACCAGATTTTTAGCTGTGATAAAATTTTCTAAGTCTAACCACTTCGTAGCCTACCCGAAACTCATATGAGCCCTCAGGGCTCCAGACCAAACACGCACGCAGGTCTAAAAATATCATACGGACTTGCTCGTGCGATCAAATCATCAAAATAACATCAAAATTTACAAATTTACCCTCAAAACTCCAGATTTCCTCAAGAACACTCAAATTTCTAAATTTTCAATTGGGCATCCGAATCACGTCAAACCGATTCCGATTCTCATCAGATTTCATAGATAGGACTTAAATATCAATAACAAACTTGTTCCGGGCTCCGAAACCAAAATACGGGCCTGATACCAACAATTTCACGTATTATTTCATTTCTTTATTTCTTGTAATAACCAGCTAAACAAATTTCTTCAAAAATTATTTTCTAAGGCTAGGGACCTCGAATTCAATTCGGGGCATACGCCCAAGTCCCACATTTTATTTCGGACCTCCTGGAATCGTCAGAATACATATCTGTGTCCGTTTACTCAAAATACTGACCAATTTCAACTAAAACCAAATTTTAACTCTAGAAATTACTATTTCTCATATTTTCACATAAAAGCTTTCCAGTTTCACGCCCGGATTGTGCACACAAATCGAGGTAAATAAAATTAATCCTTTTTAAGGCTAATGAGCCTGGAATGGAGTCTTAATTTATAAGATGACCCTTTGGGTCATCACAGTTGAATTCTTTCTTTCCTGTTTCATCTTAACTAGTGAGTTTATTGAAGCTTTGCTATTCCATTATAATTACTTGTTTAATGTGTTACTCTTATTAAACCATGTTACCCTAAATGTTATTACTTATAGTTAAGACATGTTGAACTTAGTATAGATCGATTAATGAAATTTGCCTAACTCTGTATAATTTAGGATTATCTCTTAGCATTAAACAGGCTTTCATACCTCTTCCTCGTGATTGGTTAATTACGTATGTCTTAACAGATTCATCAGTTTGTTTATTGAACATGTTACCATGTAATATGTTTGGTTTTGTGTTCACTATGCTATAACACCTCTATTAAATTGTCTTAATCAATTCCTGACCTACTACTAATCAATGAACTTTCTTTCTGTGACTTAATTTGATCTGAAATCTTTGTGATCTCTGTGAACATGTTTGTGAATTGGCTTTATTAGCATGTAACTTTGTTAACCTAAAACTGGATTAAGTTTGCCTGAGTTCAAATCTATTGCTATTTGTTTGTGTTCCATGTGTGATTCTGTAATCCCCTCTTACTCTCCTGAATCCTCACTCTTTGCTGGCTGGAAGCCAAAGCAATTTAGGTTTTGTCCCCTGGCCTCCTAGTGTGAGCATTGCTCAGGGTTCATATGAGACCCTCGTGAACTCTGACACTCTAGGATTTGGTCCCTAGTCTTCTTTGAACTGTTCTGATCATTCTTCTTTAGTGTGAGAACTGCCCTGCCCAAATCTCTAGTGTGAGAGTTGCCCTGGGTTCTTGAAGCCCTTGGGAACTCTGACACACTAGAAATTTGGGTTATGTATGCTTATTTTTTAGATATGGCTGAATCATTCACTGTTGGCTATTGTGTATCTATGAACATAGGCTTTTGGAGCTACTATGAGTTGAAGGCCTGGCCTGTCCAGGTGCATTTGGGCTTGCTGCAGTTTTCCTGTAGTTTATATACTTTGTAATTCATTCATTAAATTTTGGTCTGTAATAACAATTGGGGTGTTAGTAAATGGGGAAACTGGGTTTATTTTAACATTTGCATGAGAATGGGTAGAAATCCTGCCTATAGGTGTTCACTTTGCTCATTCTGCTATTGTGTGTTAGATAACCTGTTATAGGTGTTCACTTTGTTCATTCTGTTATTGTGTGTTAGATAACCTGCATATAGGTATTTAATCCATCTAGTTTATTCTGCTTTTACATGTTAGATATCATGCCTATAGGAAATCAAGTAACCGAAAATTTGACTTGTATTGCAGCATATTCATTAGGCATCATGATCATAGGGTCATTTATGTTCTACAAATCTGCATTTTTTTTAGAAATCATGCCTATAGGATTAATTGATTGATGTGCTATTGTCATAGTTTCCCATTTAGTAAACATGCCTATAGGAACTAAAACCCATTTTAATCATCCAGTGTAGGAATCATGTCTATAGGGTAATCACCATCTGCATTAAGCACTAAAATCATGCTTTAGAACACTGTCTCGTTGAACACCATTAGAAAGCATGCCTATAAGAACAACTGAGTAATTCTGAATATCTCTCATTATTTATCACTTCCAGTTACTGAGTAAATCACCTAGATAGCATGTCTATAGGTTTAACTGCTTATACTTATAATCAGTAGGCAATTGTGCAGTCACTTAGAAATTACTTTGCATAACTGCTAGCATGATTAACATCCAAAATCACATAGAAATCATGTCTCTAGGGCCTAACGACTTTAATTGTTGAAACTGTCAAAACGTCTAATTTGTTTGCGTGTATTTGCTGCCTAAGTGTAGAGGCTAACCTGAGCCATTATTTTCTTTTACATGAAAGTCCAATTTGTTTTTATATGTCTCCTAGTTTTATCATTTTGAGCAAGCTAAATTAAGTCTAGAACCATCCAAAGTAGAGGTCCAAATGCCTCTTGGGCCATAGGCAAGGGACGAGTAGTGCACGCATAGGTTATGACTTAGAATTGATTAGAGCGCTTTAGGTAAATAAATTAAAGATAGTAATCGGGCAGCAGGAGATGATAGTCTGTGCCCGCTGAATAATATGAGTAACACCCCCATCTTGGGGGAGTTATGAAGTATTATTTATGTTGCACGGGGTGATCCTTTAGGCTAAAAAACTTAGGACCCCCCATTCCTATTAAAATAATTCTCTCTCTTCTCTATTTAACTAATTCACATGATTTGATTTTAGCTGGGACCCATTGTTGTGGACCTTGAGGAGTGCCTAACACCTTCTTCTCGAGGTAATTTGAGCCCTTACCCAATCTTTGGTGACACAAACTAGTAAACCCGAGTCATTTGCAATAGATGCCCTAACGCACCTTAATTCGTTAGGTGGCGACTCTCTTTTAATAATCATTCCTCCTTTTTAAAAGGGTTATCAATGTCGAAACCCGATTTCGCGAGAAAAAAGGGGCGCGACAGTGCTTTAGTAAGATGATGGAGTGTGAGTAATGTATCAGCCATTCTAGTAGCGTAGTTGAGATCGGTATGAAAACTATGGTATTCCTGAGGTTTTGGGGCTAGATTTCCTCATATGCGGACTATTTCTTGTTTGCGGCTTGTGAATAAATATTGAGAACGGGATAACTAATGGCATAAATTGTTGGTAGGTTGCTATGGACTTGTGGAGGGATATTTACCTATTTGGGAATGATAAGGATTTGGTTTGGGGGCTATATGAAAGATCAACGAGAATGTGTACTTTATATCGGATCAGGTTTGAGTACTCTTGTGAAGTTGATATCATGGTTACGTTACCGGGCAGTATGGATATTATTTGTTCCCCTGGCCTATGTTATGTGCTACTCTATTATGTTGTGATGGGCTATGAGGTTGTATGATTTTCTCCATACATGTGTAATTCCGTTCAGGCCTTATGGCGATGTGGGCAAGATGGCCCTAGTATGTTGATTTGCTCATTGCACCTTAGTTGTGCTTGTTTTCCTCCATGTTGTTCTATTTCTATTCATTTCCCAGAGTTATACTTGTGCACTCTATTGTGTTGGATATCAGCATTCATGTGATCAGTGAACCCGAGCATTTTGGCTCGATGAGTATCCCTACGTGGATTGATATATTTGGGGTCGGGCTGCATGCCGCAGCGGATGTTATGTGAGACACCATTTCCTTATGTTTATATTTTGTTCTATTTTCCCTCTGGGGGATAAGTTGATGAAAATGTACGTTGTTACTATATTTGTTGCACTTGTTAGATAAACCTCGTAACTTGTTTTCCTTCTATTTTGCTATATGCCCGTGTTATTGCATGTTTGGTTTATGGACCTTGTTACGTGAGAATCTATGTGGTCCCATGATGAGTTGTTAGTTGGGTTACTGGTATTGGCTGTGAAGAGGTTCTTGAACCTGGGAATTACATTATTTTGGGGTGAGGAGTGGTTGGAAGGATGATGCTAGTTCCGCTCAGATTTGGGCAATGGCTCTTGAAGGACGAGAGGGCTTCTTGGCTTGTTGATTTCATGAGTGGTTGTGAGTTTCTACATGTTTCTTGTATCTTGGTCAGCATCGTGGAGGTCCAGAATGAGGTTTTATTCAATGTGGAGCATATCACCGGCATCCAGATTGTTATTGGGCAGCTATGATGGCCAGAAGATATTACTACCGGCATTTGAGTTGTGTAGAACAACATATGATTGTGCTCTGGGTTGAAATTGTGGCTCGATTCAGCTTGTTCAGGTTTGTACAGTGTGATGATGCGAGATTCGCATCTTATGATGAGTTTCAGATGTTGATGGTTGGGTTTTGTCTTAAGTTATGGACTAAGGATGAAGTGAGGTCTTCATTTAAGTTGCATTGTAGGGACTAAATAGGTTTGGGTGATGGGGAATCACCCCCGGATGTATGTATGGTGAGCTCATGCAGTGATTTGACAGCTTTAGAACGACTCCAGGCACGTTCGAGGATGAACGTATATTTAAGCGGGGGAGGATGTAACGACCCGACTGGTTGTTTTGAGCAATTGCATCCGGCTCGGCAGTTTGAGGTCACAAGTAGCTTCACACATTGTATTATGACTTGCATGCATCATCGGTTCGGGTTTTTGAGAGGTTCAGAAAGGGATTTTAGGGGTGACTCTCATTTGAGAAGCTCAAAGTTGAAGGAAATGACCCAATATTTGAGTTTTGAGTATTTGACATGGGATCGGAGTTTTGATGATTCTGGTAGGTCCGAAAGGTGATTTTGGACTTGGACGTATTCCCGGAATTTCATTTGGATGTTTCTAAAAGGTTTCGGCATCATTTGGCGGAAGTTGGCAATTTAAATGTTTAGAATTTTCCTAAGTTTTACCATGGTTTGACTTTAAGGCTTTTGGTTGTGGAACTTGGAATAGGTCCGTTTCGTCATTTGGAACTTGCCTACAAAATTTGGTATCATTTGGAGTTGATTTGATTTGGTTCGGACGCTCGGTTGTGATTCTAGAAGTTCTTGAAGTTCATTGTGATTTTCATGTGTTTTGGTGTCTGATTTATGATTCGAGAGATTATTTTAGTGTTCCGGTCGTACGAGAAAGTTCGTTATGTTTTCATACTTTTGAGGGTGTTTGGTTTAGAGACCCGAGGGCTCGAATGAGTTTTGTACGCGTTTCGGAGTGTTGGAAGAAGGTTCAGTTGTGCTGGTGTTTCTGTTCTCACATTTGCGAGGATTTTATCGCATTTGAGATGACCACATTTGATAAATCATTCTCACATTTGTGAAGATAGGCAGGGGCAGGGGAGTTCACATTTGCGAACCACTTCATCGCATGTGTGATTAGGCAGCTCCGCATTTGCGACACAAATTGTCGCTTTAGCGAAAAACACTAAGCTCGCATTTGCAAGTCTTATGTCGCATTTGCGACTTTGACAGAGCTGTCCAGCCTTCGTATTTAAGATACTTTTGTCGCATTTGCGATCCTGATGTCGCAAATGCGACATCTGAGGCTGGTATTAAGATTCCCATTTCGGGACTTAGCTTCATTTTATCATATTTTGAACCCTAGGTCTGTGAGTGGCCGATTTTGAGAGAGAAATTTCATCTACAATTATTGGTTAAGTACCTTTAATTAATTTTCTATCATATTTTGTGATTATACCTTAGGTTTAACATCAAATTCATGAAGGAAAATTGGGAGGAAAATTGTAAAATCTTTCAAAATGTAAAATGATGATTTGAAGAACGGATTGGTATCAGAACTTGATAATTTTGGTATGTTAAACTCGTATCTGAATGAATCTTCGGTTTTTTTAAATTTTATCAGGTTTCGAGGTGCGGGACCAGAGGTTGACTTTTGTTGACTTTTTGCAAATTGTGTAAAGCTTATAGCTTTGTTAATTGAAGTTGTTTTCTCTTGCATTATTTGATGTATTTAAGTCGTATTTGGCTAGATTGAGCTGCGCGGAGGTGAATTTGTAAAGGAAAAGCTAATTAGAGTATTGATTTGGTCGAATCGAAGTAAGTGTCTTACCTAACTTTGTGTGGAGGAAACTACCCTTTAGGAACTGAGTAAATTGTGCTATCTTGTTATGTGAAAGCCATGTACACAAGGTGACGATTGGGTACCCGGTTTATATGTGGTAATTGAGAGATTTAGATTGTCTAGTGTCTTTCCAAGCCTTTAATTAAATTGTCAGAACATGTGGTATCTCGTTGTTAGTCTATTCTTACATGCCTTATTTGATGTTGCTAGCACCTACTGTACTTCTTACTCGTTATTTGGCCTTATATGTCGTAGTTGAAGTTATTGTCTTCCTTATTGTCTTGTTACCGCTTAATTGTTGAATTGTTCTATGTCTTGCACTTATGTGTTACTTGTCCTAATTGTTATGATTGCATACTTAGTTACCACGTACTTTATCTGCCCTATCATTTTTGTATAGTTGTTATGTTCCTCCGGTTTTATGTGGTTTCTTTGTCGTTATGTACTGATACTTTTGATTGTAGAAATTCTTGTAAATGAAGTTGTTGAATTGTTGTTGTTGATTTAAATTATTGTAAGAGGGATCGGGTTTCATGCTGCAACAGGTGAAATAAGGGAGGATGTTTATATTGTGATATTGTTATTATTGTAAGGGGGATCGAGTAAGTTTTGAGACTCATGCTTGGTGTGGGTGGAGACTTCAAGGTACACATGTCGAGCGTTCACAGGCTCCAAAGTTACCCTCTAATGTTTTTATTTTCATTGCTTCTTCTATTCCTGAACAGTGATGTATTCATTATGTAAAACTTCTCTTAGAAAGGCTTATGACTTGTACTACCGATTTTTGGGAATTGTAAGTTTTATAGAGAATTCCATTTCTAAGGTTGTTAGATGTTATTTACTATTATTATTTAGTAAATATTAGGCTTACCTAGTCCCTAAGACTAGGTTCCATCACGATACTCTACGGAGGAGAAATTGGGTCATGACAGATGCACAAAAATAATTGAGAATTCACATGGTCATTCATTGAAGAACTAGAAGATTCTTCAATCTAAAGAATTCTCTTATGCTGCATGTTCTCAAGGCAAACTGATTATTAGACCATCAGTAATTAAAGTTGGAGTTGAATCTCCTGCATTTTTGGAACGTAGACAGGGTGATATATGTGGTCTCATACACCCTTCATGTGGACCATTCAGATATTACATGATTTTGATAGATGCATCTACAAGATGGTCACATGTGTGCTTGTTATCAACCTGTTATTTGGCCTTTGCGAGACTACTAGCTCAATTAATAATATTAAGAGCACAGTTTCCATATTATGCAATTAAGACACTTCATCTTGATAATGCTGGTGAATTTATGTCCCATGCTTTTAATGATTATTGCATCTAGTTGCTCATGTTCATACTCAAAATGGTCTTGCAGAATCATTTACCAAACGCCTCCAATTAATTGCTAGACCAATGCTTATGAGAACAAAGCTTCCCATCTCGGCATAGGGTCATGCTATTTTGTATGCAGTGACTCTTATGTGGATTATGACCCACAAGTTATCATAAAATCTACTCAAAACAATTGGCTTTTGGTCAGGAACTAAATATTTTCCATCTTAGAATATTTGGATGTGCAGTATATATTTCAATTACTCCAACACAATGCAGAAAGATGGGACCTCAAAGAAGGTTGGGGGTGTATATATTAGGTATGCATCTCCTTCTATTATAAAATATTTGTAACATATGACTGGAGATTTACTTACGGCAAGATTTGTTGATTGTCATTTTGATGAATCAGTATACCAAATCCTAGAGGGAGAAAATTAGCAGTTGGAAAAAGATATAGATTGGAATGCAATATCACCATCTCATTTAGATCCTCAAACAAATCAATGTGAACACGAGGTTCAAAAGATAATTTATTTGCAAAATACTGCAAATCAACTGCCAGATGCATTCACTAACCTATCAAGGGTGACTAAGTCACATATTCCAGCTGCTAATGCTCATATTCGAATTGATGTCCCGGCTAGACAATCTATAGATGCAAATGAGTCTAAACCACGCTTGAAACGTGGTAGACCAATCGGTTCCAAAGATAAAAATCCCCAAATGATAAAAGGAGCAAATGATCTAGGGGATCATAATATGGAGGTAATTTCTCAAAAAGATTCATATGACATAACAAATGATAAGACCTCAGAGGAGGTCCAGGTACCTGAAAATAAGAAGAATGAAGAGATCTTAATAAATTATGTCTTTACGAGAAAAAGACCGAACCGAAATAACATTATTGTCGATAATGTTTTTTGCTTATAATAAGGAGCTTCCAAAAGCAGTAGATTGTTTGAAGAAAGAGTTTGAAATGAAAGATCTTGGAAAGATAAAATTTTGTCTTGGTTTACAAATTGAGCATATGAAAATGAAATTTTTGTTCAGCAATCAACATACACCGAAAAGATCTTAAAGCGTTTTTGTATGGATAAAGCACATCCATTAAGTACCCAGATGGTTGTGAGATCACTTGATATAAATAAAGATCCATTACGACCTCATGAAAATGATGAAGATCTTCTTGGTGATGAAACTCCATACCTTAATGCAATTGGGGCACTAATATATCTTGCAAATAATACTCGACCAGTTACAACTTTTGCAGTTAGTTTATTATCAAGATTTAGTTTCTTTCCAACAACAAGACACTGGAACGGTGTTAAGCATATCTTCAGATACCTCCGAGGGACTATTAATATTGGATTATTTTAGTCTTATGAATCTGATTCACAAATGATTAGTTATGTAGATGCAAGTTATTTGTCTGAATTAAATAAAGTCCGATATCAAATAGGCTATCTATTTACTTGTGGAGGTACAGGTATATCATGACGCTCAACAAAACAAACTTTAGCTGCTACATCTTCCAATCATGCAAAGATTATAGCTATTCATGAAGCTAGTCGAGAATGTGTATGGTTGAGATCATTGACTCAACACATTCAACAATTGTGTGGTCTTTCTTTAAAGACGGAGATTCCAAAAATATTGTATGAAGATAATGTTGCTTGCGTATCTCAACTAAAAGGAGAATATATCAAATGAGACAAAACAAAGCACATCTCACCAAAGTTCTTTTTCACACATGATCTTCAACAAAATGGTGAGATAGATGTTCAATAGATCTGTTCAAATGATAATCTGGCAGATTTATTCATAAAGGCATTGCCAACATCAACATTTGAGAAGCTTAAACATAAGATTGGAATGCATTGTCTCTGAGATATCAAATAAAGTTTTCATCAGCGGGAGTATAATACTCATTGTACTCTTTTTTTCTTAACTAAGGTTTTGTCCCAAATTGATTTTCCTGGTAAGGTTTTTAATGAGGCAGCACTCAATGCGTATTACAAGATGTGTGTACTCTTTTTCCTTCACTAGGTTTTTTCCTACTGAGTTTTTTTTAGTAAGGTTTTAACGAGGCACATTATCTTTTAGATGGACATCCAAGGGGGAGTGCTATGAGGTGAATGCATGCGATTAAGATGAATACATTTGTCTGTCCATTTGACGTACTTTATATTCATGTACTCAATTAAGAAGTACACTATCTTATAACCTTTGAATATATTTGTACCTTTATAAATAGGAAAATTTTGACCCTATGAAAAACACACCAAGAAGAGAAATAACAAAATCCTTCTCCCTCATATATATTTTATCTTTGTTATTATATTATTTTATTTTGCTCTCATTTATTGATACAAGGGAGTTTCTCTTTTCAATTTTTCTTTTTTGGCTGAAAACTTCCGCAGCCAATTTTTTTCAGAATTTGGAATAACCATATAATGGTATATTAGTGAAAGTGGCATGAATAACTTTAAATTTCGTGACACTTCTTTTGTCTTAATATGAACATTGTAGAATAGTAGGTTAATTTTCACTTGAGACTTTCTAAGATGTGGAAAATAGCAATTAACCCTTTGAGGTTTTGAAAAGTGAGAGTTAGCTCCTTTATGGTATAAATAATGTGGCATCATGCTTACTTTTTGAAAAGTGACACCTTACTGAATTTAGAAATTATGTGTGCTTTCCCAATTCAAATTTGTTTGTGGCATAGTAGAAATTGTTGTTGTTTGTATTTTTCTTTCATCGTCAAAAGAACAATTCGTACTATTAAAAAAGTAATTTTTTAATACTTTTCAACCCATTGTCTTTAAGTTACTTAAAAATTGTTCCAAATATTTTTTGGATGTTATAGCGAAGTGCTGTTATAAAGAACATATATTATAATATAAGATGACAATTGATTTTAAAAAAGCTTAATTTTTATAGTGAAGCGTTGTTATATAGGGATGTTATTATAGAGAGGAGAGATCTGATTATATAACATATGCTGAGATTGTGATTGCCTTTTATTGAATATTTGAGCAGTATAAGCCAGTAGGTAGGCTAGAAAATATCTTTTCCTAATTAAGCTACTTCTGTGTGTGCTTGCTCATACAATTAAGAAGACATTGTGATCATTTCTTTCAATATTGCAAATTGCAATCAATAAAATGAAACTAAGACAATATAGGAAGTGATGATGATAGACAATCCATATATTGCTGGCTCATCTCATTACAATTATACAGATATCAAACCGCTAAGTAGAATTAATTAATTAACAATGGGGCAATCAGTTTACTACCCTGCAATCTTTTCTAACTTCTTGACCACCTGTAAGGCTACTCATCTTAATCATGGAATTAGAAAAAGCCTTATGGAAAGCTGCTTTTGAGGTAGCAAACTTATAAACTAGGTTCTTGGTTTTTGGAGTAGTGAGCAAAGCATGATCTGAAGAGAACAAACTCTTCTTTTGGAGAATTATCCTGTAATGAGTATTATCAAATGTTGTTGGAGAAGGATCATTGCTTATTCCTGCGTTCTTAGCCCTGTTTTTGAGTGGACATATGCTCTTCAAGCTTGCTGCAAACGATCGACGTAGTGTAGGATCAATGTCATGTGTAGCATTGAAGTTGTATATTCGGCTAATAAAGGATGAGCAATGGGAAAAACCTAGAGTGTGCGCACCTGCCAAACAATTCTATCAGTTAACAAGAAAGTACAGAGAGAAGATCGTGCGAAAATTGTTAGTTAGAAGACCATTTAAGTAATTAATTCGAGAAAATTATGGAGCATTAATTGTTATATAAAGCTGACCTAAAAGAGCCACCAAGTCATCGGTTGAAAGACCTCTCTGATGGAAACTTTGTTGGAGTTGAGAAATGTTGAATGTAGGTTTGGGCAGCAATGTTGTTTCACTGGCTCTAGATACTCGCCCATCTTTTCTTCCTTTTGGTACCTCCCAGTAAGGCCCGCCTGACTGAAACATCAACACAATTAGATCTTATTTTCGGAGTCTCTACTTTAGTAGTACCAATTTTGATGGAATTACGATTTTGTTAACATGTATACCATAGTCCATATATATCTAAAACTTTTAGGCCATCTTGAGTAAGTTTTAGCGACACATATTTACTAAACTCATATGTTAAAAAGGTATCCCGCATTCACATAGAGTCATAGAAAGGGACACACTTCAAGGGATGTGATGTAGACAGTTTTCCCTAATGCAAGCATTAGTGGCTGATTCCACATCTACCGTACATATTTATATGTTTTCTTATGATTTTTTGTCTTAGCGGGGGGGTACTTACTAACACGACTGCATCTCTTGCAGCAAACGCTAAAATATCAGCACAAGAGACAACGCCAGGACATATAGCTTCAAGTGCTCTCTTTGCACCGTCAATGACGTAGAATCCATGCATAGAACCATTAGGAGGAGCATCCTTTTCTGCAGTGTTTTTCCCCTTGGAGCTCAACAAAATAGAAGCATCACAGCCCTTCAAAAAGGTAGAATAGGGGGAATTTTTAAGAAAAGTTTAGCTAATCTACAGGAAGATAAACATTGATAATGTTAGTAGTATTAATGTTGTATACCCGTAGAAAACAATCATGGAAATGCATCCTCAGAAGGGTTGGGGGCACCGTTTTGTCTTTCTTTGATTCCTTCTTAACAATCTGCATTACTGTGTCTTCAGCTTGAGGGCATGTTTTTGCATAGTAATTTGAACTAAGTGCATTCCCTTGATGATAGTAGATGGAGAAAATAAGCAATGTGCTCAACAATGGAACAAAATGTGCCATGGGTTCTTAATTAAGCCTGCTAGGAATTGTAACACTATTATTATGGCTTATGTCTAAGCACGAAACGATTCCAAAGCTTGTTTATAGGGAGAGGTCCAAAGGTCTCTACTTATTATTGGATTGGATTAATTGTCTATATGAAATGATTAGCTGGAATAGTAAATTTGGTGGCATGCATGTTTGTAATAGATAGTGGAGTGTTTTCTAAGCATTTCCTGCTATATAACTTTTATTAATTGTTATTTTTTCTCTGTTCAGCTTTATGCCTAATCAAACTTTCAAAAGGGTACTGATTTGAGCAGACATGGGATATCTATGGTGGTTAACATTTGAAATTTATTAAGCAATTGTTATTATGCATGTAATTATGACTTGCAATAATATTCAGGTCTCATTTTGGTTAGCTAGAACAATCTGGTTCTCAGCGTCAGCAAAGCATCTGTCATTGAGGTAGGTGCGAGTGACAAATAAAATATCGACATATCGTTACAATTTAACTTATGAAAAAGGTCCAAATATGTCTTGAACTACGCAAAATAGAGGAATTTTGCTCGTCCTTAATACTTTGGCACAAATATGCTTTTTGCCGTCCAAAATTTGCTCTAAATATGCTTTTATTTTAACGGCTCATATGGTGCGTATATTTGATCCCACGCGCAAGGGCAAATTTGGTTCATTAAAGCTCTTACGCTTTAATTTTTTGTTATTGAGTTCTTTTATTTAGTTCACAACAATATAATGAAAGGCGTTTGTAATGATAAAATCTTCTTTAAATCGTTTGCCTTCCTTCCGTAAATCTTAAAAAATTTTTGTCCCAAATTGAAATTTCCATACTCCGTTCATCGCCATTGGGTGATATAGGCAAGTAAAGACTTCACGCATGGCTTTCTAAATCTAAGCAAATTAGTACCTGTTTGTCTGTTTGCAATCATAACGCATAATTATAATTTGATACAGGCTGCTTATCTAATTGATGATTGCTCCACCACCTCCCTCTCATCAACACCCAAAAAAATGTCAAAAAGGTGACGAGGAGAATATATAACTTTTTACTGCTTGTCTCCTTAAAGTCTTTTGTCTTAATTTGGCTCATGAGATCTCTCCGATTAGTATCATGATGATAGAAGAATTCAATTTGTCTAGTAAATTACCTTGGGCTCCCCATGATTTAGTTATAAACAGGGACGAACTTTTGCTCTTTCCATTGGGAGGGTGAAGAAGAAGAGCGAAGATTTAGTTTCTCTGCATCTGAGAGATGTATTAATTATATTATAGGTCTACTCCTCTCATTGTACGCGTTTGAGGCACAAACTTCTCATTTTTCTTTAGCAAGTTGATACTTCTTATATGTGTGCCCACGTATGGATTTTAACAGGTTAAAGTAAGAAACTCACAAAATTTGTCTACCCTCTACCTGGATTTTACTTTTGAGTTATTCTGATTTTACAAGAACACGCGTCTATAGTGTGCCATAGGTACACTACTATGATGAGTGAGGGTGTAAAATAGAGTGGTGACCAAAAATAAATTGTTAAAAAAGAGATTTATATATATGAATCTAAAATCACATAGAGAGTAGTTTAGTTGACTCATGAAATGTACAACCTCTGAAAACCGTGAAATAATCATACTTGAAAAGACAAAGACCGAAGAGTAATACAATGAACTATGCATGGCAAAATAAATTTTATGCTATCACTTAACCAATATTTCGACAACCCTAATACCCAATAGTTATTGAATTTGTGATTTTACTAAGTGGCATGACTAAGCTAACAAAATAAAAATAATATTCAACTTGTTAACAATCATTTGTCAAAAATAATGAATTACTAAAAGTTTTTTTTTTGGTAATAAAATGTGAAGTATTACCATTAACAACGAAAACATTAATACATCAAAACAAGCACTCATAGCTCTAATCACCTCCTAATCAAGGTACTAGACACTACTGAGCCCCCAACAAAACAAAACAAAAAAAGACAAAAACTATTCAACTCTCCTCCAGTTACACATTTGCTGAACCGAACACCCGCTGCTATAAGCTCTTTTTGTACATTTGAGATAGTCTATTCTTTTCTTTACTTCCTTCCGTATTTGTTTCATCACTGTGTCTATGTGTACATTCATCTTTTTAAATTATTTCCTAATTATGATTACTTAATATGAATTCTATATATCTCACGGAACATCTGGTGTCCAACCTTGCCGGGTTACCTGAGACGTGGAACTTTGCCCGTGAGTATTCGTCTGACTTCTTACTACGTCAATTAGTTATTCGTATCTGGTGACTTCACTGACTGGTTGTTGGTTATTTGCCCATTTTATTTTTGTTGCAGCTGAGGCTCATTTTCCAATAAGAACGCCAAAAAATCTGGTCCAAAGAAAGTAGATATCCTTTGACATTTCCTACGTCTTGAATTTTCCTCATCAAAAGTACTTTCCTTTGCTTCTTCTCGAGGTCGCTTAAAATTTTCATTAGACGACTCACATTCCATTTTATACGGATAAATATTCTCAAAGAATTCAGCATTATCCGATTCAATTACCATATTAATATGAATGTTGGGATTTTCTGATTCATGAACCAGAAAACGATATGCCTTACTATTTTTTGCATATCCTACGAAAACGCAATCAATGATTTTTGATCCAATCTTTACCCTTTTGGGTTTAGGAACTTGCACTTTAGCCAAACACCCCCACACTTTAAAATATTTTAAGTTGGGTTTCCTTCCTTTCCATTTTTCATATGGAATTGATTGTGTTTTGCTATGGGGAACTCGATTCAGTATTCGATTAGCTGTAAGAATAGCTTCCTCCCACAAGTTCTGAGGTAAACCAGAACTTATTAATAAGGCATTCATCATCTCCTTTAACGTTCTATTCTTTTTTTCCGCAATTCCATTAGATTGCGGTGAGTAAGGGGCAGTTGTTTGGTAAATAATGTCATTTTTCAAACATATTTCTGCAAAAAGAGATTCATATTCACCACCCCTATCACTTCTTATCATTTTGATCTTTTTGTTTAGTTGCGTTTCAACTTTATTTTTGTATTGCTTGAATGCCTCAATTGCTTCATCTTTACTACTCCCTCCGTTCCAGTTTATGCGAACCTATTTCCTTTTTGGTTCGTTCCAAAAAGAATGACCCCTCTATAAATTTGAAAATAATTTTGCTTAAACTTACAATTCTACCCTCATGAGAAGCTTTCATAACCACACAAAAACTCTGGGCCCTTTTTGAATTGTTTAGGACCACAAATTCCAAAAGTCTTCATTTTTTCTTAAATTTTGTGCCCAGTCAAACAGGTTCACATAAATTGGAATGGAGAGAGTATTAAGTAAGTAAATATAGCAATATCTAGTACCGTTGTCAATAAAAATTATGAAATACTTTTTTCCACCGCGAGATGGTATTGACTTCATGTCGCAAATATTTGTGTGAATTAATTCTAAAGGACTTGAATTCCTTTAAACTGACTTATAAGGATGTTTTACATACTTTGATTCCGCACATATTTGATATTTCAAGTTATTGCATTCAAACTTAGGCAATACTTCCAAATTAATTATTTTTCGCAAAGTTTTGAAGTTGACGTGGCCTAAACGTTCATGCCATAAATTATTTGACTCAAGCAAGTAAGAAGAAGCTAAAATTTTATTCATATCAATGGAAATTATATTGAGTTTGAAAAGGCCCTCCGTAAGATAGCCTTTTCCTACATACATTTCATTCTTACTAACTACAACCTTGTCGGAAACAAAAATACACTTAAAGCCATTCTTGACTAGAAGTGATGTCGAGACTAAATTATTTTGCATTTCGGGAACATGAAGGAAATCATTTAGAGTCACAATTGTCGTGCCCTCCCCCCTCCCCCCCCCCCTTTTCTCGCGAAAACGGATTTCGACATTTCTGGGACAACTTCTTTTTTTTGGGATTGGGTAAGGAATTGGAAGAGTCGCCACCTAACGGGTTAGAGCAATTAACTCATAGACCAGTTTGCATCACCAGATATCAGGTAAGGGCTCAAATTACCTCGGGGGGAAGGTGTTAAGCACCCCTCGAGGTCCATAATGTTGGGTCCCAGTCGAATTTAAATTAAGCGAATTAGTCTAAAAGGGGAGGAAAACAATTTGGACAATACAAGTTACTATGAATGGGATTAATGGGGGGAGGGTCCTAGGTTTTTTAGCCTATAGGATCATTCCATGCAATACTTTGTAACTTCCCCAAGTTGGGGTGTTACTCATAGCATTAGCGCACGGGCTATCATCTCCTTACTTACCGAATTACTATCTTTCAGTTGTTACCTAAGCGTTCTAATAGCTTCTAGCTCGTTCCTTATGTGTGCATTGCCCGTCCCTTACCTATGGCCCTGGAGGTATTAGGACCTCTATTTAGGGTGGTTCTAGACTGAACTATATTACTTAAAAATGAGAAATCTACGTGACAAACAAAATACAAATAGGACTTTCATGTAAAGAAACAAATACGGGCTCATATTGACCTCCACACATAAGCAATAAATGCACGCAATTGAATCAGCATACTTTGTTAATTTTAGAATCCTATAGGCAGGATATCTATATGAGCAGAAACAGAATGTAAAGAAACAACTTTATTAAAGTGATCATTGAGACCTATTTTTTGGCCTACTGATTTTATTGAGCAGGAATCTGGGCACTTTCAGGCAGAAGATTGTCACAATTTTTAGGCCCAGAATCATTAGCAACCCTTACAGATTTGCCTAAGTGATAGCCAGAATTGGTCGAACTCAGAACTGATTAACGGAATCCTATAGGCACGGTTTCTACGAGTTCATTATAGACCTATAACATGGTTTCTAAGTGAACTACTGATTTTAACTCATAAAGACAGGTTTTTATTCCTTTTAAGTCCTATAGGCATGCTTGCTAATTGCAGAATTGATTTAAACCCCTATAGGCATGATTTCTAATTTGAGACTTTTCTTTACCTCCTATAGTCATGATTTCTAATTACTGACTTGATTTAAACTCCTATAGATAGGATTTCTAAGTTTGAAAACTGATTTCACCCTATAGGCATGATATCTATTAGTTTAAGTCCTATAGGCATGATTTTTAAGTTTGAACTGATCTTTATTTACTATAAGCATGGTATCTATTAATCGTATGTAGGCAAAATTTTAAGCAGATTGCCAGAAAAGGTTATTATTTCAAACAAACAGAATACTGTAGACATGGTCACTAATGCACGTTAGGGTTTAAAAAATGTGTGGATCCTAGGACAGGATTTCTAATGAAGAATTAATGAAAAAGCCTATAAACATGATCTCTAATATGCGAGTGTAAAAGTACATAACTAAGCAATCAAGAATTCCAATAGGCATGATCTCTAAACAAGTAGTAGCAATCACATGACGTGGTCAACATAATTAAACCTATAGGCATGATTTATACCCAAGTTTAACAAAAATAGAAGGAAACCCCCCAGCTTTCACTAATCAACCCCAAATCTGTTATTACAGAAATTATTACAACCCAGAATGAATAAATTACATAATAGTATCTATTACACTATAGGAAGCTTCCATAGGCCCAATATAAACCTGGGAACCAGGCCTTCCAACAGAACAGCTTTGGAGTATAGTAATGATCCATCCATGGCACATTAAAAGTCAGGCTTCCAGTGTGTCAAAGTTTCCAAGGGCCTCAGGGACCCCGGGCAATGCTCACACCAGAACCACATTCAGAAGGTAACTCATAAAAGATTGGAAAACCAACCCCAATGTGTCAGAGTTCAAAGGAGTCTCGAGGACCCTAGGCAGTGGTCACATTGGGGGTGGTTGAGAACCTAAATGACTAAGAGTAGGGGTTTTAAAACCAGTATATAAAGGAAAAGGGGTAGATTTCAAAATAGTTCAATTTCAGAAGAAAGAAAGTTTAGAACACAGAGTTGCCGGCATAACTACACCAAGAAGCAAACAAGGTTCATGTTTAGCACATAGTTCAATCAAGTTGTCATCTGATTAAGTTAAGTATTCATGCTAGTATTTAAAACAGTCGTGGCTAAAACATAGAAGCAATTAGGACAAAACATTTGAATTAAACAGACATGACATATGAGTTAAGCAACAGACAAGTGATCACATGTTTACAGTACCTTGCAATAAAATAGACTAAACCTTAATCTTAGGAGATGATTCATATTATTTGAAATATCTTAGTCTTAGGTTAACAGTATCATCAAATTGTCATAGAAAGGGCAGAATCATACTAGGGAATTGAAACGGACTAGTCAAACAAAGCATAGAGAATGGAATTGCAAAGGTTAGGGAATACCAGTTGAGAAGAAAGAAAGTAAATGTGTGATAACAGTTAAATTCCGGAATAATTTGGCCTTCGCTTTCAGCCGGCCAAATAATAACTACTTTGTAGAGAAATCAGAACAAGAGAGAACAAAGAGAACTTAGGTTTTTGTGAGAATAGCAGGATTCGAGTCCTCCTAAAGGGGGTGAGGGGGGAGTTTAAACAGTATTGAATCAAGCAGACAAATAAGGTAATGGGTCACTCTTGCACTAATTAAGGAATCAATTTGAGTCGGAGCTCAATCAATTAACAGAATACAACAACATAAAATTAGGCTAGTAATACTTAATTTAGGGAATCGATCAGTAATCAAGTACCAGATCAAATAAGGTAAGAAATAAGGCTAACGGGTAAATCAAACACATAAAGAAATACCAGTACTATACAAAAGGAAAGACTAGTTTCGAAACCCTAATTTTGGGGTAGGTAAAAAATTAGCAATTAACGCCAGAGTTAAAGATAAATAGGCAGAAACAATAAAAGAAACAATTAAATAATCGGAACCCTAAGAAAATAGGCAGAAATACAAAGACATATAGATGGAACTAATTAAAGTAAGTAAAATCGGTCAAGAAAGGAAAACCATTAAAGGTTGAACCATTTTTGGCAAAATATGTTAAAATCAAAACCCTAATTCTAGGGTAGACAAGATCGGTCAGAAATAATAATAGAAAAAGACTATGATATATAAGGATAGAGGTACTGAAATTTTAAAGGAGAAATACCAAAGCAAGCATAAAAATCGTTTCAGATCTGGAAGGATATGAACCCTAAGTTTAGGGTAAGTAACAGATTCAACCAAAAATACCTAGATTCGGTAAGTAATAACATTAAAGTGAACCAGAATGAAACAAAAGCAGAGATACGAAAATATTCGTACTCACAGGTATTAGGATGAACGTAGACGAAAATAGCCAAGATATGAGAGACTTTGAATCATATCTGGTTCGAGTCTCTTTGAGATACACTTGCCATTTGAGGCAAATGAGTCAAGTAACATCAAAATCGGGTAGCAAGTAAAGAAGTAAAGCCAAATAAGGTAGGGAATCGAGAGAGGATCCCATGAATCAAAGGGGAAATGTGACGGCGGGTTAGGGTTCAAGAGGGAAAGAGGTGAGGAGAGGAGAGGATCAGAAGACGACGGGTGGGGAAAAATGAATTAGGGTTTGGGGTAATTGGTACTATAAAAAAAGGTGATTGATTGGGGGTCGTTGATCTTCTAAGATCAACGGCCATGATTAGAGTTTTAGGCGGGCGATTTTAATTTGGACGGGTATGGGTCTGGGGTAATTGGGTTAGGGTAATGGGTATTGGGCTGGTTAGTATTAGGCTGGGTAGGTCTGAAAAAATTCATTAAAAAGGGTTATGTTTTAAATACCCACTTAAATTAATAAAATAATTTATAAAATAATTAATGAACGATGAAAAATGTTATTTGTATATGAAAATGATTTAAATAAATTACTTAATATTATAAAAATAAAAAATTTATTTTTCGTGTAAATGAAGTAATTATGCATATATGTGCTATTATTGCAAAATTATTGCCTAAATGTACAAATATAATTAGGCATAAAATAATTAGAGATTAATATAAATACAAATGATAAAATTAAGTAATAAAATTATTATAAAATTATTTGTGATGCAATTAGTAATTATTTAGATAATAAAATGTTGGAATAAATTGATTAAAAATCCTTTAAAATTACGGAAAATTATGAAAAAATATTGGTTGATGCTCATGTACTATTTTAAAGGTATATATGTATTTTTTTGAAATATATATAGAAAAAATTGGGTATCAACAACAATCTTGCCAGAAGTCATCTTCAAAGTTATCTTGCTCGTTCCTTCAATTTTTGCAGTAGCGAAATTTGCCATAAAAATTGTCTTGGTGGGTACAGCGGGAGCATAAAAAGTAAACAACTCCTTGTTAGCACAAACATGACGAGTTGCCCCCGAATCAATCTACCATTCTCTAGGATTTCTGACTAGGCTGCACTCCGAAAGCATGGCACATAAATCATCTATTTCATCATTCTTCTCAATCATGTTTTCTTGACTTTTCTTCTTGTCCTTCTTTGATGCACGACATTTGGCAGCCTTGTGTCCAACCTTTTCACAGTTGTGGCAATTACCTTTGAACTTCTTTTTGCTTGGGTAATTCTTTGGTCCAGACGACTTCTTTCTCTTTTTGCTCGTTGAAGCTTCCTCAACAATATTTGCACCCATAATTGTTGAATTTCCATGAGACTTCTTCTAGGCAGCCTTGTTGTCCTCTTCAATTCGTAGACGAACAATAAGGTCTTCAAGCGTCATCTCCTTGTGCTTATGTTTCAAGTAATTCTTAAAGTACTTGGAGACAGCTTTTCAATAAATGTTGCAACTTGAAACGCTTCATTTATGACCATACCTTCAATCATAAATTTATAATTAGTAAAATGATCAACATCTTGAATAAAAATATTGGCTCGGTTTATACCTTCAGCAAGGAAGTCATGAACAATAACTTGCAATTCTTGGACTTGCGTTATGACAGATTTACCGTCAACCATTTTGAAATCCAGAAATTTGGCGGCCACAAACTTCTTTAGTCCAGCATCTTCAGTCTTGTACTTCTTTTCAAGAGCATTCCACAATTCTCTTGATATTTTCATGACGCTATAAACATTGTACAAGCCATCTTCCAAGCAACTTAAAATATAGTTTTTGCATAAGAAGTCAGAATGCTTTCATGCCTCATTGACCACAAATCGCTCATTTTCAGGAGTTTCTTCTCCCAGAACCGGAACGTCTTCGCTGATAAAGTGCTCTAAACTGAGTGTGGTCAGGTAGAAGAACATTTTCTGCTGCCAACGCTTAAAGTCCACACCGGAAAATTTTCCGAATTTTTCTACCGGTGCAGGAGTTGTGCGACTTGAAGACGCAGTTGCCATTGCAGCAGTAGTCCCAACAGAACCATTATGTTGTTCGGCACTTGTTGTCATTTTTCTGTAAAAGAAATTGACAAACAGAATTAGTATCTCGGTGAAGTTTTTATATCTTCAAACCGAATAAAAGCAACCGAGTTTTTATATCTCGGATTGAGTAGAAAGTCACGAAGACTTTAATCTCAAACTGGAATAGAAAATTCGAAGATGTTAATCTCCAAAACAGGAGTAGAAAATCAATAAGATTTTAGTCTCCCAAAGCAGAATGTAAGATGAATACAGAAATAAATATTAAATTCCTTAAGCTTGTTATCACTCTGTATTCAAACCAGTAAATAAACAAACGTTAGTTTAAAAAAAACAAAGTAGAAAAAATTCTGAGCCCACAAGTTTCTTGTGTTTCCTTAAGGAATTTAATCCCCTCACAATGCCCAAGGTTGCGGATTAATTCCTCCCAGGATAGAACGGAATAACTATTCTGCGATAGCGGCACTTCAAATCACAGAAAATACTTACGTTTTGTTTTTGAAAAACCAATGCAGAACGTAGAAGATTGAGGGGAGAGATTTCGGATTTTACAGTGGTGGAAAATGAGGCTAAGCCTCTCTATTTATAGACAATGAAAGGGTGAGATGAAGAGGTGCAATCTAAGAGGTGCCTCTTCCATTTCCAATTCACACCCCAATAAAAAAAGTGAGATGAAGAGGTGCAATCCAAGAGGTGCCTCTTCCATTTCCCATTCACACCCCACATAAAAATGCAACATCCTTCATTGTTTCTTTAACCGAGTTCAACTTTCTCCGGTATCAACTACTATCTTTAGGTGGCTTGTGATACCATATGCTTATTCTATTTCTGTTTACACAAATTCCCATATACTGAATTACTAAAAGTTACCAATTACACAAATTATTAATTTTACGCTTATCCTATTTCTCTTTATCTTAATACGAATACTGTTCCTTAAACTTGAGATTTTTTTTAAGTCGCGCATTTTCCTGGCTGAAAACAATTAATTCGTGTGAATTACATGAACAACAATTGTAAAGGGCAGGATGATTCATTCATAGTAAGTTACAAATACAAATCGATACATTGATAATGAGATTGTAAAAGCTCTGCCCATTGAAAATCCTATACCACTGGATAAGCTGCGAAGAGAAATCTGCAAATTATAAGGAGACAAACTGAGACTACCACCCACTTTTCTGGATTATCATTAATTTTGTAGGATTAATTAACTACCCTACAATCCTTTCTGATCTCCTGACCTCCATTTATGCTACTCATTTTGATCATGGAATTTGCAAAAGCTTTAAAGAAAGCTTCTTTTGAGCTAGCAAAGTCAGAAACCAGAGTTTTAGTCTTGGAATTACTGAGCAAAGCCTGGTCTGAAGAGAAAAGGCTCTTGTTCTGTAGAATTAACTTGTAATATGAATTATCAAACGTTGTTGAGGAAGTATCCATGGCAGTTCCAGCATTCCTGGCCCTGTTTTTAAGTGGACAAATTCCCTTTAAGGTTGATGCCAAGGATGGATGTAATGTTGGGTCAACATCGTTGGTGGCATCGAAGTTGTGTATCCTGTTACTGAAGGATGAACAATGAGAGAAACCTAAAGTATGTCCACCTGCAGATTTGGAGGCACATTGTTTCTCAATTATCAGCTAAAATGTAAGACAGATATATAAATAGCTACGACAAGATAAAATACATCGATAGTGAAGTGTATATAAGTTATATTTATTAAATGTAATCGTTTGTGTAAAATGACCTGAGAGAGCAACAAGGTCTTCAAGTGATAATCCTCTTTGAGAGAAGCTTTGTTGGAGTTGAGATATGTTAAAAGTCGGAGCTGGCAATTGTCTAGTTTCACTAGCTTTTGATGTTCTTCCATCTTTTCTTCCTTTAGGCACGTCCCAGGAAGGTCCACCAGACTGCACGTAATAATATTACAACTTAAGTTATTGGGAAATAATGTAGAAAAAGAATCCCAAAATAAATAATGATGAAGATACAATTAAGTAAATAAAAATACGTGGTTCAAGCCCTATTGGCACTCATTATCAAAAAGAAAAAGAATTTTTCGTGCTTGACCCATGAAAAAGAAAAAGTCAGGCTCTCACGTGAAATGATGGGTTGAGCTTATAATTAACCAAACAATAATGTGCTATCTCTAATGACTTAAGTTTTTGATGAGATAATCAGACGCAGGGAGGATTTAGGGGGCGGAAGTCCGAAACCCTTTACACTATATAGCTTAGTGGTCAAGGGGGTTCAAAACCTTACTAAGATCATAGGCTCAATTCCCTTGGCTACAATCATTTTTAAATTTTGTTTCTTGAAACCCCTTCGTGATCCTGATCAGACGATTCAATAATAAGAGTTTGTTTATATGTTCTGCTTGAGCAATGTTTACTTACAATGACAACTGCATCTCGGGCAGCAAAGGCTAAGATATCAGCACAAGAGACTGTTTCTGGGCAAACGGCTTCAACAGCTTTCTTTGCATTGTCAATGACATAGAATGCATGCAAAGAAACATTCGGAGGACCATCTTTTTCTGCAGTGTTCTTCCCCTTCGAGTTCAGTAACACCGACGCATCGCACCCCTGTGGGAAATAAATTTAGAAAGAAAAAAAAAACAGAACGAATATTATAAAATATTATCAGGCCTGGTCTCAAAAAAGGTGAAAATGAAATTGCAAAAAAAAAAAAAAATACCCTTATGAAACAGTCATGGAAGTGCATCCTAAGAAGGGCAGCAGGGACAGTTTTGTCTTTCTTTGATGCTTCAGTAACAACCTTTGTGACAATATTTTCAACTAGAGAGCATGTGTTCTCATAGTAATTTGAACTAAGTGCATTTCCATGAGAGTAAATTAAGGACAAAACCAGTAATGAGCTAAACAAGAATCTAGAGGAGAATGACATAGCTTTTAGCTAGCTAAATCCTGCAAAAAAATGTAATTCCTAATTAAGTGGTAACAACCAGTTGACTTATGGTGAAGACTAAGAAAACTAGCAATGATATATATAGAGATGTTTAGAAAGATAGGGACAGATTTGTAGAATGATTGCTGGAGTTGGAAATTGAAAATGTTAGCTCTAACAGTGAATTTGGTAACATGCATATTCCTTTTCATAATTGAGTGTTTTTGAAGCATATAACTAAAACATTAATTGTCCTTTCTTTTCTTCATTTTAAACATTGCCGTCAGTGCCTAACTTTTATGTTCATTAAAAAAAAAATTATTGATGAGGATTTTCTTGATCTTCACTAATCTTATAATTTATAGTACTGTTTTCAGGAGAAAAGAGCGTTAAGAAGAAAATAAAGAGAATTTCTTGGAGCTTCCTATATATGAATTTAACTCTTTTTTCAAGGAAAAGAAAAAACTATTTCCCTTTTAATAATAGACATTACTGGTAAAGTGGTTGAGATTGAAACATCAAAACCGTTTTGCATGTTATTCTGGCTTGTTATCTAAGACTGATTTTTGTTAGTTACCATAATTTAGAGACAGGATGAGCCAGGAATATAGCATTAGTGATGTGATTGGTAGTTAGGAATGCAAGCTGGCTTATATTGATAGAGATTTCGGCTATTATTTAAATTGGGTCCAAAGGGGCTATTTTTGCAACATCACCCATTATCAACCCACGTGTAATGGATTTTGATTCAGTTAAGCATTTGGGTTGGGCTCGGCAGGTAATGCCATTGGACTGAACTATTGGGCTCTTGATTTTCATTGACCCAATTAACACTGTCCTCTTTCTTCTTCTTCCTCCTCCGCTGTCACATGGTCAGTAATAATAACATCCGGGGTTTTAGGGTTTATCTAGAAGAAGAACGTATTCATGGGGTCCAAAAACAAAGATAAGAGCAAAAAGGGAAAAAGGCCGGCCGATACCTCCACCGCTGCCGGAGATGAAAGCGACGGCGGAAATAGAATTGAGAAGAGAATCATCAATGATTCTCGATTTGCGGCGTTACATTCGGACCCCAGATTTCGCGAGCCGCCGAAGAAAAAGTCGAAAGTGACAATTGATTCTCGGTTTAACCGTATGTTCACAGACAAAAACTTCTCATCATCAAAAGCGCCTACTGATATAAGAGGCAGACCCGTTAAGTCCTCCTCCTCTAAAAGAAACCATCTTGACCATTTTTACCATCTAGAGAAAGAAGAAGAAGAAGAAGAAGAAGAAGAAGAGGGTGCAAAACAAAGGAAGCAGAAAGAGAAATCCAAGGTTACAGAACCAGAAAGTGAGAGTGAGAGCGGGACGAGTGAGGAAGAAATTGAGCAACATAAATTGATGAAAGTTGGCGCCGAATCAGCAGAGTCCAAAGAAGAGGAAGATGAGGAGGTGGAAAGTGATGATTCATTGGCAAGTACGGAGGATTCGTCTTCGGATTCTGATTCTGATGATGAAATGGATGAGGTTTACTCAGAGGAGGAAGATACATTCGTGCAGGTACAATGAAAAACAGGGAATTTTATGTTGGGGTATGGAATTTGGGTTTTATGTTATATTAACGATCTTTTCAAAGTTTTCTTTTGGTGGAAGCAGAAAGAGGATGTGCCTGAAATTGACAAGGAAACTAAGAGGCTTGCAATTGTTAACATGGATTGGGGTAGAGTAAAGGTACCTTCTTTGTTTTCCTTTTTTTCAATATGGAAACTTGAATTTTTCCTAGAAAGGTGTCAACTATGGATCTTTCGTTTCTTATATGGTAATTATTATTGCTTTGCATAAAAACATTGTAATTGTAATTGTAATTGTAATTGTTTAGACTAATCCTATTATCAAAAAAATTGACCTGCAGCGTGTTGAATTGTTTGGGAGGGGGATTTGTTTGGTTCAGTTTTCTTGACCATTTACTAGGTTTGTCTTAATGTGTCATGAAGAGAGTTTGGAATAACAGCTTGTGCATTTCTTGTGCTGAGCATTCAATTGTGAACCCAAAAAAAATAGTTATGAACGGGTGCAGCCTATCAAAAAAAAAAAAAGCTATGAACTGGTCATTGCATAGAAGTATTGATTAGCTTTGAAATTCATTTGTTGGACTTCTGCAAATACGGAGTTGCAGGCAATTTTTTTTTATCTTTTCTGGTTGAGCTTACAAAATAAAAGAAATGTAGAAGCTAGTCAGAATATGTGGGAAACTGCCTGTGAGTTCATGCATTTTGTTTAAAATGTATGATAATTAGCTGTTACATCCTGAGACCAGAAGAGCTATATGTACCCTGCTGTGGTCATAATGTAGACTGCACCTCGATTTCATCATTGGAAAAATGTGGATTGCGCCTCGATTTGAATTTTAAGAGGCTGTTTGGTTTGCAGCACAGATCTCTAACTAATGTGATCTATCGAACCTTTATGGTATAAATCTCTGGATATAATGTATTGTTTAGTTTTCAGTATTAAACTTTGCATAATTTTTGTGGAAATAGAATGTGAAATAATAATATATCTAGTAGCAATACCTGGATTAGAATATCTAAAGGAAAATGATTGCCTTAAAGTAGGGAATCCCAGTACAATAATTATTATTATCACTGGACAACGTTATCCCTGCATTATTATTTTCCGCATAAATACCTTTTATTATAATCCATCCATAACTAGACATTAACAAACTACCCCTTGAGGATGTACTTCTATTTGTGCTATCAAGTTCTCTTCTCAGTTACATGGTTATTCTATGTAGGCAATTGACTTGTATATGCTATTGAGCTCCTTCCTCCCAAAAGGGGGTCAAATAATATCTGTTGCTGTCTATCCATCTGAGTTTGGACTCAAGCGTATGGAAGAGGAGGCTGTCCATGGTCCAGTCAGCCTATTTGATGATGAAAATGGAAAAAATGAAGACAGTGATGATTATGATGATAACGATGAGATTGACAATGAGAAATTACGTGCTTATGAAATGAGTCGGCTCAGGTGACGATATGGTTCTGTTTTTTCCCTGAGTCATGTATCTTTGAGTGATTCTTGCACTTTTTGGTGACCAAAAATTGCTAAACCTTTATGAAATTTATTCTGTTTCTTCTTCTCCTTTTTCCCTTATGCTCCTCTATTATGTGTTTCATAATTTCTCTATCTTTAATTATATCTCTCATGGGTGTCTTTTTAAAGTTGCTTCTTTTATATTATGCAGGTATTATTTTGCTGTGGTGGAATGTGATTCAAGCGCTACAGCAGATTACCTTTACAAAACTTGCGACGGGGTTGAGTTCGAACGAACATCAAACAAATTAGATTTGAGGTTTATTCCAGACTCTATGGAATTCAAGCATCAACCGCGTGATATTGCAACAGAGGTAATTTATGTCATCACGAGGGTTTTTAGTTTTCACGGCTATTACTGGCTGAAAACGTAAAATCTAATCACTTTTGTGTTTGAAGTGTTCATTGGTTGTTATTGAGTATATTATAGTTTCGAGTCTTTCGACATGCTGAGTTATCTGCTTGTTTACCTTTTCATCAAATGAAAAGAAAAAAGATCTAATTGCACCCTAGTGTATTACCTAGTGGTCAATGAAGTGGGTGGAGAACTATGAGGTCTCAGGTTCAAATCCATGTGGAGGCAAAAATACTATAGGTGATTTCGTCCAATCTGTCCAAGCCTTGGTGGGCAGAGTCGCAGGTACCTGAGCGGAGGTAGCAGGTACCTGTGGAATTAGTGTAGGTGTGCAAGCTGGCCCGTACACCAGATTTATCAAATAAAAAAGTGTTCTAATTGTGTGCTTGCATGTTTGCCTTTTATTTCCAAGATCACTGTCCTGCCAAGGAAAATGATGAATATCATGCTTTTCTTCAGCAGTTCAGCGCGCCTATTTTTCTCTCTGCTCTCTGTTCTCTGTTCTTGCGTGAGAAGTCGACAACTCCATTTCCCCATGGTTAGAATAAAACATCTTTTTCTTCTTTCTCGGTTGCTTTTTGGGATGAGGGGAGGTGAAATTTCACTTTCTGTGACCTACAATTCTTTACAAAATTAATATTCTTAAGGCATATGTAATTCTTGTTGCTAACATTTCTCTTTTGCATCTTTAGGGATTAAGTAAAATTTTCTTGTCTGCTTAACTTTACCTGCTAGAATACTATTCTCTTACAAGGGGGAAGAAACCAAGATGATCGTTTAGGTGATTGATTATTAATGTTTTTTGATATTTAGGCCCCTGCAGATTATGAAGGTCTAGATTTTCACACTCGAGCTCTGCAGCACAGCAATATTGAACTTACATGGGATGAGGATGAGCCACAACGCATCAGGACCTTGAAGAGAAAATTCAATGCTGACCAGGTTAACTCTTATTTGCTGTAGTTTGTGCATATGTGTCTTTTAGTTCTGTATGTTTGCGAGAAACTTGAACTTTGTCAAACCAGTTTTCTTGCTGAGATGAGCAAGTGCAAGAAGATTCTCAGGCACCTTACTTTTTTTGCTTTTCTTTAATTATATAGTGTGCTCATGCTTGCTTTTAAGTACGGGTGTTGCGTGTGTTTATCTGTGTTAGTATTTTGCTATCTATGTCTGCTGATAAGGTTGTGTGCACTTGCCAATATCAGGGATATTCTTTTTTGGGCTTTTAAGATTTTAATGTGTTGCTTATTTAAAAATCCTCATGTTTTTCACCTTGTTTCTTTTCCTCACGGCGATTGATTGTTCTTTATTACTCGGCAAGTATTGATGTGGTTTATTTTTTGGCAGCTGGCAGATATGGAGTTGAAAGAATTTTTGGCTTCTGATGAGAGTGAAAGTGATGATAGTGAGGAAGGTGATGACACAGAAGATAAATCTTCCAAAAAGAAGAAAAAACAAGATAGGTACCGTGCACTGCTCCAGTCTGGGGAGGGTTCAGATGGAAATAGTGAGGACGATGATCAGGACATGGAGGTCACGTTTAACACTGGCTTGGAAGATCTAAGCAAACGTATCCTAGAAAAGAAGGATAAACAGTCGGAAACTGTATGGGAAGCTGTTCTCAGAAAGAAAAGAGAGAAAAAGAAGGCCAGGAAAGGTAAGTCCAAGGATTCATCAGATGATGAGACCAGCGATGGTGATCAAGAACCTATAGAAGAACCTGAGGACTTCTTCATAGAAGAGCCTTCCAAGGATTCCCAACATCAGAGCACCAGGAAAGGGAAGCAGAGCGTTGAAGCATCCGAAGAAGCTGAAGCAAGTAGAGCAGAGCTTGAGCTATTACTTGCAGATGACAAGGGAGGAGATGCTAACTTGAAGGGTTACAACATGAAACCTAAAAAGGCAAAGGGGAAGAAGGGTAAAGAACTTCCAAATGAGGACAAGTTACCAAGTATCGATTATGAAGATCCACGGTTTTCATCTCTCTTCAAGTCACCACTCTTCGCATTGGACCCCACAGATCCTCAGTTCAAACGGTATATCCAATCTTCTTGTTCACACCAATTTCTATTCGTGTATCAAAAAACAAAACTGACCTGGCATTATCCCAACTCCCAAAAAATCCTTCTTGCTTTTTTCATTTGCTTATGATATCTATTTTGGCTGTTGCAGGAGTGCAGTTTATGCTCGTCAGCTGGCGCAAAAGCAACACAAGGCCGAAGAAGAAGTTGTTAAGGCAAAACAGCAGCCACGATTAGCTGCACCGCTGCAGCCATCCAGCACATTAGAGGCAGTAACAAGTGAAAAATTGCAGTCGGATGATTGGCCTTCAAGAAAGGAGAAGCACGAGCTATCTTCCTTAGTTAAATCTATTAAGATGAAATCACAACAAATATCATTGCCCTCACAGGGAAAGGTAGTAGGAAAGAATGAAAAAAGTCGAGCAAGGGCAAAGAAGATCGATGAAGAGCGAAGAAAATAAGAGAGCGAGAAGAGAACGAAAAAAGTCGAGCGAAGGCAAAGAAGAAAGACGAAGAGCGAGGCAAAGAAAGAGAGCAAGAAGTAAGAGGTCATATAAATCTTGCTCTAAGACTTCCCATGGTAGTAGACAATGGTTCAGTATGGGGTGAATGAATAATGGACGCGGTGAATCTCAATATGTAACTTCTTATATTATCAGATTGCCCCTATTTGTTACTGTAAGGTCTAAGTTAAGGTGGTGGGGCAGAAATTTTTGAATATCATCCGTTATTGTTTTGCGGTGTTACTTTTACACAGTTGGACGTTTTACAATTTATAATTTTTTGCTTTACAGTGTGGTCAACTACAAATTTGATAAAATTCCTCTTTGCTCGTCCAAGATTGAAAATGCTAACACAAGTACAATTTCCTTAATCATTTTTCTCTCAATGTAGCAGTGTTGAAGTCAACATGCACACACATCGTCCATTTCATCAGATATAAACTTTAATCTCTCGTGGTTTTATTCGCTTCGTTGACTGTTAGGTCAACAGTCATGCACTTGTTTGCTTTAATTTCAAGGGTCATACGTAACCAAAAGAAGAAAATACCCTTTACCGGTGGGTTTCAATGAAAGAAAGGTCTTTAAACCTAAAGAAACAAAGAAAGAAATAGAGTTATATTTACACTACATATTTGGTATAAACAGCAATATCAAAAATGCTGTGCTTAGTCGCTTCAATTCTATGACAGAGCTCAATATTATACAAAGGGCAATGAAAAGCCTCATGAAGAAATAATGATCAAATAATAGCTAAAAAGGGGAAACAGAGCCATCATAAGTTGGCAAATGTGGGAATTGAAATGTGCTGATGCATGGTTTGCTGCAGGTCTAGATAATGGAACAGATGGAAACGAAGTAGCTGGTTCATTTCCACTTCCATTTCCCTTGGTGGCCTCTGGCACCACACTGGAGGGCGAAGGCGCTTCAGTAGAATTACGCTTGTTCACTGGCAGAGTTGTCGATTTGTCGTTGGATCCTCTAGAATCATAACCTGCCAAGAAAGGTTTATAGTTAAAATGTGAGCAGGTGTGCACACTAAAGAGGTCATACTCAGTAATGCAAACTCACAATCGGATGGTTTCCAACCCAAAACCATCTTCTCCCGATCGAAAACCACGCGATAGCCAGTCATAAAATTTTCTGCAAAAACATCCGTGTATTAGTTTTCTATAATGAATTCCAAATAGAGAAACAAAATAGCTCAAACTTTTGATAATGGAACCAGTTTTACTAGTTGGTTATGGAGTTGATTTTTACTAATTTACTTTGTCACATTCACATTTCCAATTATATAAGCTAGAAGTATGTAAAAAACTCGATAGGAACCAAAAATTCTAAAAGATGGTAGTCGTGAGATCGTTAGCTGGCATGGTGCAAGTTATATTGCAGAATTCCATGGATAGAAACAAAATCTTACGAGCAACTGATAGATACTTACGTCCAATGATGTTGACATCCCCACTTCTCACAACAGCTAAGCAATATGCGCCAGAACCATCCTGATGATCATCACTGGATATTAGGATATTCTAAAAGAGCACTTTTGTAATATAAAAGGAGCAGAAACCATCTTACCTGGAGCGAGAGCATTATTATCGGATCAAAAAGAAATAACTGGTTGCTGCCTTTCATTGTCAAATTTACATCAGGAACTTCGAAGGTAGTTTGATTTGCACTGCGTATGTAGCACGTTAATCCTGAGAGTTCAAAGGACATCAAGAAAGTAATAAATGATGAAGATTATAAAAGATGGTTCACCTTAGCCCATAGCAGTATTCAAAAGGAATTTCGCCATCAGGTTGAATACGTGGCTGTTTTGCTTGAGAATCAAACTGAAAAAAGAAACAAAATATCTTCAGTTTTACAATACAAAGTTACAAACTCCAACTTAAAATCATACAGTCAGCTTGTCGCTCACGTTCTCTGTAATGACTTTGTAAGCTGGGTCATTCAAGTATGTGAATGAGGTGCCAGAGTCAAAAATAGCTGTGAAATCAACATCAGTGATCTTGTTTCCCACTGTTATTCCAGTCAAGCTGATGTTATACGTTGGGCTGAGATTTGGGAAAGGATAAGAGTTAATACATATTCAGTCGAATTTTCCTAAATCAAGCCAGAAACAGAAGCAAACGCTAAACCCAGAATATCAAAGTGACTTGCTTACTGTAGTTGATCAAGATTGAGCGGTGTTTCTCCTTGGGCTGGACTCCCTTTATCTCCAAAGACTATTCTTCCAATACCATCAGGCCCAAAGCACATGGAGAAAGAATTTGCAGCAAGACCTTTACTTGCTAACATGCTCGGAACAGATATAGTTTCCAAGCCAAGTCCGAATAGACCATTAGGAGCTGCGCCACTTAAAAATGCACCAGTTTGTCTTATCCCACACCTGAAATTGAACAAGTAGAATATAAAAAATCATGGCGGATAAAGAAATGCATCAGAAGATCCAAAGATAAAGAGAAACAAGTAAAGCATACCCACCCCAGAGCAATTGGAGCCTCAACACTTTTTTGTTGAGCATTATCTGTCTCTAAGTGCAAGATGTCTTCCACCAGTACCCCTGATGATGAGGTATTATTGGAGAGATATGCAACTCCATAAGCACATGCGTTTTGTGAAGATAAGCATCGTCTCCTTTGTCCACACAGAGTGCCGTTGCAAGGAACAATCTGACCCGTTGACGACGTGTTAGGGCTGTAAATATTGAGATTTATTCGCTGTTTCAGAAGCAAACAAAGGATTATAAGTGTCAAATAATACATACAGAAACATTAAAAGGAAAAGGCAAAAGAGCAAAGAAATTTTGTTCTTGAAGGTGAACTCCTGTGGAGTATGAAGTACTTGAGCTAGTAAGAATCTCAAAATTCTTCAATGACAAACAAGCCACAACAATATGGATCAGAAATTTCATTTCAGAGTCAGTATATTACATGCATCAGACTCACTTTGCAAATATTGATTATGTTTAAATCTTCTTTTTTGCGCTAGTTATGTATCTTCCTTAACAGAAAAACAATCTCCTCAATACATTCTCTACCCCATATCTTGTTAACTAAGAGAATATAATATTGTCAAAATGACCGAAAAAGACAGTTGAAGAGAAATCCACTATGTTTCAGATTCAGCCATTGTGTTATCAGCAGGTTCCTTTCTGAAAAAGGTTATCAGAAAGTCTCATAATTACAAAAGGAAGAGAAGTATGCACAACTTCCTTGTAGCAGAAGGCAATATACAGACGAGGATGATCATCAAAAAAAAATAAAAAAATAAACTCTTTAAACATTAGAAAGTAGAAAGAAAAAGGTACTAGAATGAAGCAAACATACTCGTCCAGAGCGTGTCTCGAGGGCACGCACACAATTGCTGCAATCACAGGGTAGCCAAAACAAGTCACTGCCAGTGTCAAGTGCCACTAGAAATGATAGTCCAGGAGTGCCCACTGTCACATTTGCATAATGCAAACTGCAAATTGCCAAAGAATATTTAGTCACACCTTAAGAAGAAAAAATCACAACTATAGATACTACAGTTTTTGAAACTCTATCTTTATAACACATAAATTACAACATGCTACTGCCAGAAACTTCAGAACAATTCCTTGTCTGGAGAGGAGTTAAGTGGCAGCAGAGGAGAGGAAAATCAGAAAAAAGAACAGAATTTATTTCCGGCGGTTGGAATTAGAAATAGAAGAAAAGTAAAATCAAATTAAGAGTCAGTATTTTATATAGTAGTTAAATCGACAAAATTCCAGTCCAATCAAACAAACAAACAGAATTATAGAACAGAAACAGGCCTAAATCATTCTTTTTCTTCTTCATATTTTCTCCACTTGAATCTCGTTAAAACTATAAATGGTACATGGAACTTATTTAAGTTAGGTAACCTATTTTTCCTGAACTGACATCCAACTAAGCAGACAAAAAACAAACGTAAAGCTCAGTCAACTCTAACACCACACTAAACAGACAAAAGGAAAAGACAGTAAACAAGAATTTCCAAAGACGTACTAGTTCACAATCAGGAATAATAACACGGATACAAAACCACACATACAAAAAAAAAAAAAAAAAAAAAAAAAAAAAAAAAAAAGAATTAACCCAAATAGCCGCTCACCCAACAACCTAAACTGAAAATAACCGATTGAGATATAATATGTGTATAATTTTTGTATTATATATGTATAATTTATGCATATGGCTAGAAAAAGTAAAGAATGAATGTTTCATAAGACATAGACAAGTGCAGAAAGCAATCAGAAAAAAGAATAGTGAGAGCTTACAATCCCAAAGAACTGAGGCGAAAAGTTTCATTCCCTCCTGAAAAAGAGAGGGGAGTGGGATTAGCTGTATCAGCTTCAGCAAGGTGGCGACCCTTGATAAAGCGATCACGCTGAGTCCAAGCTGAATAATATTCAACACTGCCTTTCTCAGGCAATCCATGAAGGTCCAAAATACCCTTCACCGGATCCGAATACCGGTGATGGATATCAAACCCGAATGTCCCAAAACCATCGCTGCTCTGCAACTGCAATCCAAGAATAGCCAAGAAAATAATAGGGGCAAGGAAAAAATTAAGACTTGTATAAGAATTAGCCATTTTTGTATTAGGAGAAACAGAAAAGACTGGTTCTTTGTATATATATATATATATGTGTGTGTGTATATATACAGGGACAAAGAAAAAGAGAAAAGGGAAGGAGATAAAGGGGAAATTTGAGAAAGGAAAAAGAAAACAATTGGGTTGACTAGTTCGAACCTGTTGAAGATTTGCGTTGCTTCCATTTGTAGTGTTTTTATTTGGGGTAAAATGGTGTCGGGGGAGGGGGGGTTGGTGGGGGGGGGGAGAAAGTCGTCGTCGTCGTCTTCTACTGTGTGAAAGACGAAAGCGTGGGGAGTTTGGTCACCTATGACTTGTTAGGGTGGCGGTTTAGTGGGCTCCACTTTACTACTTATAGTGGGGTCCATGTTCATTAACTCCGTAGTACGAATTAAAGCTGCGGATTTTCTGCTTCTGTAGATTCTACTGCTGTAATATACTCGGTCCCAAACCAAAATATGATTCTTTTTTACACAAAGAACTCAAATAGGTGAAAAAAAAAAGACAAAAGTATATATAACACTCAAAAATTGGGCGCTATACATTAACGGTAACTCTGTCGTTAATGTATAGCGCCCAGTTTTTGGGCGTTATACTGCAAAAACTGACAGTGTCAGGTATAGCGCCTAAAAACTAGACGCTATACCTATTTTTTTTTAAAATTCCGTTTTTTTTCTGGATACAATAATTCAAATGCGTATAGCTCCCAGTGTTTGGGCACTATACATAAAAAAGAATTCTCGGCTAGCCATTTCCTATATAAAGAGGTTAAGATTGTAAGAAAAATCATTCAAAAAAATTTTTAAGTCTCGTTCAAACGTTTTTTGCTGTTAAATTCTCCAGCATTTTTTCATTATTTCTGAAGAGCGTAGAATAAGAGTTCATTTTATTGAGGGGGTGAGATTGTGATGGAGAATAACTCTGTGGGGTACAGTTTACCTGCACAGTGTCATGTTAAATTGCCACTTACAATGGAGTACGATAAATTGATATCGTTGTTATGCAAAAAAATGAGTGTGAGGAAACGTTCAGTGATTCTTAAAGTAACCGGAAGATATTCGTATTCCGTCACTCCGCAAGGGGTTGCTTTTTACTCGGAGTTTAACATCGACGATGATGAAACTTTGAGTGATTTTCTGAGGACTCCGGATGAATGCGGGAAATTTTTTGTAATCATAATGTTGGAGATGTACGTCAAGGTCGAAGACGTTTCCAAAAACGAGGTTGCGCATAGTAGGGATAACCCCCAATCATCGGGTGGTTATTCTGGAGCAGCTTTTGTCGGACAGGTTCCGGATGAAAGAGTTTTCCTTGATTTAAACTTATCACCGTCGGCGAATGAGCAGCGAGAAAATAATTTCTATCCTGATTTCCATAATTCACAAGACGAGTGGTAAACTTCAATTTTCATTTGTGTTAATTATGTACATTTTTGGTGTATTGAATTTGTATTAACGCTCATATATTTAACAGGGGGTATCAGCCGAATATGAATTTTACAAGTGGTCCATCCGGTAGTCATCACCTAATTGAAAACGTCCATCATGGAATTTCATCACATTACGACTTGTAAGTGAAGTTATATAGCTATATGGAAAGTATTTATTAATTTTAGTAGCTTATATTTTTGTTGGTTGTGCAGTGAAAACCAGCAAGTTGAACCACCCGTACTCACTCAATTGCCCGAAAATGACGTATTAAATAGGGATCTGGCAGATGCACAGAGTGAGGAAGAGAACGGTGATTATGACAACAATGCCAATGAATCCGGAGACGAGACACCCTTTCCTCGTGAGGATGGTGATGGGGAGGATGAGGAGGAAGGACCTGATTTGAAGAGAGAGTATGCTCCAACCCCNAAGGGATTTGATGAAATTCGTACAGCAATGTGGGATGAATCTAGACCAACGGTGCTTGCAAAGAGCATGCTTTTTCCTGATAAAGCGCGCGTAAGCAGGGCTTATAAAATGCACAACGTAAAAGAGTGTCGTGAGATGCATGTATGGGAGTCAAGTCCGTTGGTATACAAGGTTGTTTGCCGCAGGTGGTTTTGGCCATGTCATTGGATGTTGCGTGCGACCAAGAAGAAGACAAGTCTGTGGAAAGTGGATAAATACATTCCTAACCACACATGCGAAATGGACACATTCAACAGGAATCACATCAACTTGGATATTGACTTGATTTCTCTTGTACTTATTCCGCACCTCGAAGCGTCCATAAGGTATAAAATCAAAGAGTGCATTACATCAGTCCACCAAGAATATGGCCATACCATTACCAAAAGAAAGGCATTTATCGGACGCAAACGAGCATTTGAAATTGTCTACGGTAACTAGGATAAGTCATTTGCATCTCTGCTAAAGTACATGGCCGCACTTTAACCCCGGGACGGTTGTTAAATGAAAGCTTGAGCGGAGTCCGGGAAAACTAGAACATATATTCAATTACGTGTTCTGGGCGTTTAAACCAACAATTGGTGGATTTTCGCATTGCCGGCCCATAATATCCATAGACGACACTCATGTCTATGGAAAGTACGATATCAAGCTATTGATAGTCGTGGCAGTAAATGCTAATGGACAGATATTTCCTATAGCTTTTGTTGTTTGTGCCAATTAAAGCACAGAGACGTGGACGTTGTTTTTGAACCACTTGAAAGAGCACATTGTCAAACAGCGTTCTGGTATTTGTCTAATATCTGATCGGCACGGTGGTATCTTAAGTTCTGTGGAGAACTTGCCTGCATGAAAAGAACCTTATGCATACCACCGTTACTGTGTGAGACACTTTAAGGCCAATTTCCAGAAGGCATATCCCAACAAGGATCTACATGATTTGATGTGGATGGCAGCAACAGACTACCAACAACATAAATTCCGGAGGCACATGAAATGTATCAGGCAAGAAGACGAGGCAGCCTATTGTTAGTTAATGCGACATCACCCTGAAAAGTGGACTTTGCATGCGGATGGTGGCAGACGATGGGGAATTCTGACTACAAATGTGTCAGAGTCTTTCAACGGATTATTGAAGTCGGCAAGAGGATTTCCTGTCACAGCGATGATGCGGATGTTGTTCAAGCAGATGGTGGAGAGGTTTGTTGAACAGTCTGCAGCTGCAACGACATTGATGGAAAAGGGTGTTGAATTTATGCCAGTACCGATGAAGAGATTTGAGAAATACAGACGGCGAGCACATTGGCATTCATTTTTGCAGTATGATAACGAAAGAAATGTTTTTGAAGTTCGCACCGCTATCCATCAAAATCGGGGGAATAATGTAGATACTGTAAATGAATCATCAAGGTTATGCTCTTGTGGGAAATGGTCTATCTACCACATGCCTTGATCACATGCCATCAAGTGTTTTCAACGTATTGGTTTTGGGGAGACCAACTATGTTTATCAACAATACAGTGTTGCTAAGTATCTAAACACATATAGTGGGCAGTTTCAGCCAGTGGGTGATGAGCATTATAGCGCGATTAATACGTTATGTGTGAATTTAGCGCGGTTAAATACTATGTTATGTGTGTTGTATTGTCGAACTGAAAAAGCTGACCAACTCACATAAAGTTGTCTTGTCTTGTACACATCATGATATTTAACACGCAAAATATAGCGCGATTAAATAGTACGTTATATGTGCATTTAGCGCGGTTAAATACTACGTTATGTGTGTTGTCTTGTTGAACCGAAAAAGCTGATCAGCTGACATAAAGTTGTCTTGTTTTGTACATATCATGATATTTAACACGCAAAATATAGCGCGATTATATAGTACGTTATGTGTGCATTTAGCGCGGTTAAATACTACGTTATGTGTGTTGTCTTGTCGAACTGAAAAAGCTGACCAGCTGACATAAAGTTGTCTTGTCTTGTACACATCATGATATTTAACACGCAAAATATAGCGCGATTAAATAGTACGTTATGTGTATATTTAGCGCGGTTAAACACTACGTTATGTGCGTTGTCTCGCCTATAAATAACGGGCTCATTTTAGTTATTTTATGTGCTCAAAAATTACTAATAACAAATATTTCATTAAAAGTAAGGTTTTTTTAACGCACAAATGTCTCAACCTCTTCGCACACCAAGGTGCAAGTATGGAAAAAGATGCATGATGCAATCTTGTTGGGACAGTGGTGAAGTTGGATGCCGCTACTGGCACTGTGTGAACCAGTTTTACAAGGTTTCCGGCGAACCTATTTGCGATTTTGAGGAATGGGTTGATGAACCATGTTATCAGGAATGCTACAAAGAATCTTTGCAACATCTTCATAATTTGTGTTTAAGACAATTGGAACATGAAAGAGGAAGTAAAAGAGAGATTGCAGAGTTGAACGCGAAACTGAAGGAGGTAGAAGAAGAAAAAATAAAATCCCAATGGAATTGTGAAACCCAAAAGGAACGTAAAAAATAATATAAACGGAAACTTGCGGAGATGAAGACGAAACTGAAAGAGGTAGAAGAAGAAAAAGAAAAACTGGAAGAACAATTTAAGTGGTTGGAGCGGAGAATAAAGGGCGGTCGGGGCTAAACATTGACATGTATGTGTTTAGTGTATTTTCCCCATGTCATGTATTTTTATTATGTTTGTGCTTGTGTTTGTGTTGTAGTAATGTTTTCCTTGTTTGTTGTACTGAACTTTATTTTAATTGTACTGGAAGTTAAGTTTTAGTGCTGGTGTTGTTATATGAAACTATCTAACGAAAGGGGAACTAAAAAAGTAATGGGCATATTATATAAATATTGTTGTTAATGTACACAAAAATATTATTTACACCAAATACAAAAAAAAAGAAGGAAGGTTGAATCAATGTGTCCCGCATCAGGTGTGTCTCAACGCAGCCGCTGGCCTGAGGCGCATTCCATCCCGCCCGGGTACGCTATCGGGATCATCATCATCAAGTCGTCTCCTTATAGCTGGATGCGGTGCTAGATGACATGTATCAGTGGTGCTGTCAGGATCGATATAAAAGGTCGTCGATCCTGTAGAAGGCTACATAAGAATAGAAAGCTCAGCATAGAAAAGTACATAACAATTCACAACAATTTAATTGTCTTACCATGATCTCGGCTGGCTCCTGAAGGTAATCATATGTCGCAGCCACGTCAGCATCCGATGAAGCCTTAAAAATGAAATTAATAAAGTTAAAGAAAATAAATAAGTTACAGTGAAAACAAATTCAAATTCAATACTAATAAACTCATACTTGCGCATGTGATGAGGAGCCATAACTCAGTCGGCGCCCACTATGCAAATCTCGGGTCGGTCGACTCTCATAAATGGTAGAGGGCCTGGGAAGTATCTACCCCAATCCACTCCTGGAATATCTGTGCCCGTGATCAATAATTGACCCGACGGGGTCACCTGCGATGTCATTGGAGTGAGATGCATTCCAAGGCTATAAGACGGCATGTCCGTCTCATGCATGCCACCTGCCATAGCAGCAGCAACATCAGCAGCAGGAGCATCAACGCCCCCTTGATTGGGACCACCTCCTCTCCGCCCACGACCACGTCGTCCGGCACCATGGCCTTGTCGGGCACCACCATCTCTTCGGGCACCACCAGCTCGTGGGACACCACGACCTCGCTCGTACTGCACTGGGTCCACATAATCAGGCTCGTTTGCCAAACACTGATCCTATCAGGCTCGATGCAGCGTCGGGGCAGCCACCTCCATGAATTGACGACTATAATCCTGCATGGCCACAGGAACGTGGACATGACTCTGCATCTGCAGTCCCATCTGATAGACGGTATGAAATCCAATCGCCTGCACAAAGTAAAAAATATAAACTACATATGTGGCACTAAATTACAGGTATATAATTAATAATAACAGAAAATATACCAAGGCCTCGTGTCTCCCAGCGTATGGGAGGTACCGACCGTGTGTCGGATGAATGGGGTTCCCGATAAAAAGTCGGGTAACAAGGCGGTACCATGCCATATAATCCTGAGTAGGCACCTCCTGCATCTGCGTAGGTGGGGTCAACTCATTTCGCCTGTCCCAAATACCCATCTGCACATTAAGCCATGCCATAAATGTGTCGTCCGCCCTGGACCGATCATCCCTCTGATAATGTAAAGCATGCCAGACAGACTGCCTCGGTATAGACTACGGCAGGCCAAACTGATGAAGTACACGCTCGGAGGCATGATGCTCGACAATATCGAGGCATATGAGCGAGACAGAAGTCCTCCAAATATGTCGGCCGGACGAGCAATAAGCTGGAAGGATACCGATCAACTCCTCGATGTACGGCGTCCAGATGAACTATCAAATAAGAACACAAACCGTGAGTATGCGCAACACTAAATTAATCTATACCATGTAAGTTTAGGTAGATATTCACTTGTGCGCCCTCCAACAGATCCAACACATCCCTGCAGAGGGGGAGATTATGATGGGCATCATACTCTCGTGCAAGTGTACGGCGGAGAACCCACCTCCTGTATAGAGAGAGAAACGGAGGTGCTATAGTAGCAGGTAGCTGTGGTAGAGGTGGCTGAAACTGCAGAAATCGCTCCCAGGCCGAAAACTAACATACAAAGTTGACGTAAGGTATAAGATTAATTCTAACTAGGTAGATTTGTAACTAATGAACAAATTATTTGAATATGCTGTCACCTATAGAAACGGCATAAAGCCACAAACGTCTCTTTGTGTGCCCATGCAATCCCGGCACATCTGCCTGTACAAGTATGCGAGGACAACACCACCCCAGCTGTAAATGGTTGTATCCTCGAACCGCTCAATATGATGAAGAAAATGGAGGCTCACTAGGTTCCCCGAATCGTTCGGGAACAAGACCGCCCCAAATAGAAGGAGCAACAATAGCCTCGTATATCGTACAATATCCACCTCCGCTGACTCGACGATGATAGTCTCGTGGATCTGCTCCAGGTACTCTCTAATAGGGGTCAACTGCATATGACTGGCCCAAGACGATACAGTCTCGTCTTGTGGCATGAACCCGTGAGCCTGTGCAACATATCCCAATAATCTGCCCGCGAATAATATCTCATGGCCATAGGCAGTAAAACGGGCAAGCCATCAGCGGGTAGGCCATATAAAACCTCAGCATCCTGCAGCGTGATGGTGGCCTCGCTGATGGGCAGGTGGAAAATGTGCGTCTCCGGTCGCCACCGCGCAATTAACGTTGTGATCAAAGCCCAGTCGAGCTGTATCCGGCCGATCTCTATAATCCTAAAAAATCCTAACTCCTCCAGGTACTGGACTACACGGGGATGTAGAACTCTATCCCTCAAAGTCCCACAAGTTATCCACTCTCCTAGCGCGGAAAGTCTGCGTTAGTAACTGTCCGTCCCATATAATTGGATCTATGCTAGCCCTGTATGACTAATAGATCAAACGACCGAGGGCTAGGATGTATGGGCGCGTCCATGTCGTCAACTGTATATTAAAACAACATTAATTGTATGTTTAATCTGTAAATTAAATAATAATCTTTTGAGATACACAATTTTTAGAGTTATACAATATTTATACCTATGGGTTCCAGGCTCGATATTTGAGTCCCAGTAGCACCAAACTATCATTAATAATTATGTGTGTCAAATTCAATATTTTTTATAATGTCGTGTGTTTGTTTTATAATTTTTAATTATTTAATTGTACAATATATATAATATATATATATATATATATATATATATCTATGGGTTCCGGGCTCGATATTTTGAGGCCCAGTGGCACCAAACTAACATTAGTAATTATGTGTGTCAAATTCAATATTTTTATAATTTTGTGTGTTTGTTTTATAATTTAAATTCATAATTTTTAATTATTTAATTTTTTAATTATACAAATTATATATATATACCTATGGGTTCCGGGCTCGATATTTTGAGGCACAATGGCACCAAACTAACATTAGTAATTATGTATGTCATATTCAATATTTTTATAATTTTGTGTGTTTGGTTTATAATTTAAATTCATAATTTTTAATTATTTAATTGTTTATATATATATACCTATGGGTTCCGGGCTCGATATTTTGAGACCCAGTGGCACCACACTAACAATAGTAATTATGTGTGTCAAATTTAATATTATTATAATTTTGTGTGTTGGTTTTATAATTTAAATTCATAATTTTTAATTATTTAATTATTTAATTCTACAAATTATATATATTTATATATATATATATATATATATATATATATTGAGGCTCAGTGGCACCAAACTAACATTAGTAATTATGTGTGTTAAATTCAATATTTTTATAATTTTGTGTGTTTTTTTATAATTTAAATTCATAATTTTTAATGATATATATATATATATAGACAATAAATTTGCATCGAGAATATAAACAAGACTGAAAAATATCGCACCAATTGTAGTATTTTATTTCGAATATTATGAGTGTACAATCTCTATGAATCCTCTGATTCTTCTTTTCAATATAAATTCAAGGGCCTTTGAGCTTGATCTTGAATTTTAATTTGATTTATCCGTCACGAACACTTTGATTGTTGCCACGAATTTTATCACGAACAAGTAGCCTTGATCTTGAACGCCTTGTATTTGATTTGACTTCGTTCTTGATCTTGAATACTTGAATTGTTTTTCGTTCTTGAGCTTGGACTTGATTTCTTGAACTTGAATTGATTGCTTGAAGCTTGTAGGGAAATTTGCGGCGTTTGATCCACGAGCTCTCTCTTGCTTCTTGTTATAACTTCTAGTCCCTTTTCTGAGTTATGAAGACCCCTATTTATAGTTGTGGAAGGGAAGAGTTATGATAAGAACAAACTCTTTTCGACCAATCAAATTGAAGTGTGACATGACCGTATTTGATTGGCCAGAACATGTCACTTGCACACATGGCGCGATTCATTGGCCTTTTAATGTGACTTGGCATGTTTTTTTCATTTTGACACGTGACATGATCTCATTGGCTTTTCTGTTTGACTTGGCATGCCACGTCATTTGATACGTGGGCATCCATTTGGGCCTCTAGGAAGATGAAATCTTGGGCCTAATGAATTGGGCTCATCACTTTAGCCCAATTAAGTGGACTAACCCACTGGATTAAGATTTATTTATTTAATCCATATATATTGGACTTATATGTTAATTCAATTATATTAGCCCGTAGTATTTATTTGGACTAATATATCTTGAATTTAAAACATAATCCAAATTATTGAATAATTTTAATAAAATTTATATGCCTACAAATTCCCCCTACTTCAAGACTTGTCAAAATATAAAATTTTGAACTTTAAAGAGGAGGCTTGAAGTACATACACGCGTAGCGTGAAGATTTATCCCATAGAATTTCGAACTGTACGAACTTGACTCCGAGAATCTCGAAGCACTGTATTCTTATCAATTCATATTAGTGCTCACTTAGCTTAAATAAATAAAGAAAGAAATTTTAACTTTTTTCCCATAACAATGTATTTCCAGGTGAGTCAAAACATAGTAGATCAATGCTTTAGACAACCTCATATGAGAATGTGGAGGTTGTAAGTGAATTTCATGCCAATTGATAGCTTTGGTGCCAAATTGATCTACGTCAGCTTTTATATATATTGAAAATCTTCACCAGTTGTAGAGCTTTCCAATGTGGATTATGATTCCTTATTGTTATTGGCCTCTAATACTTATTGATCCCACATCGTTATTGATTTTCCAATAGCCGCCTCACTTCATCTATAAATAATCGCATGCCTTCCAGTTATTCTACATCAATTGCAACTGACAATACTGTCCAAGTAAATCATTGACATGTAAAGTATTTTTTTTCCTGCGTTTTTTGTCTTCTGCATTAACCATCTTGTAAGCCCCACTTGAATAACTTGCCAATTTCAATTAGGAGACTAACTTGTACCATTCAAATCCTTGTTGGATTTCGATCACAGCAGCCATCACACATCGGAAATTAATTTCCAACAGCCACTTGAGAATTCTATATAAATCCCATGCACTCATCTTCATTCAGTATCAATTCGCATATTTGCAATCTATTTGAGTCTAGTTTTGTGGACTCGGAAGCATTGACGCGAAGGTAATTTCTTCTTCTTCTTTTCTTGTGCTTTCTTTTTTTGTTGTCTTTTTTTTGTAGGTCAAACAAGGAGGATGTGTTCTTGTTTGACGAGATAATCCATGAATGATGAAGACCTTTAAAAGCTCGTGATCAAGATTTTTTTTTAAAGTTCACAGCGAAAACTTTTCGCGACGAAGACCATCACACCGTCTGAGCTAAAGACTTCATTTTTTATTTGAAGCGAAGACTATGACACCGTCTAAGCTAATGACTCCATCTTGTTCGAGATTAAACTTCGTTTTATCTGAGGCATAAACCATTACACCGTCAGGGCCAAAGATTTATTTTGTCTTAAGCGAAGACCATTACACCGTCTAAGCTAATGGCTCCATCTTGTTTGAAGATTTAACTTCATTTTATCTGAGGCATAGACCATTACACCTTCTGGGCCAAAGATTTATTTTGTCTTAACCGAAGACCATTACACCATCTAAGCTAATGACTCTATCTTGTTTGAAGATTTAACTTCATTTTATCTGAGTCATAATCCATTACACCGTCTGGGCCAAAGATTTATTTTGTCCTAAGCGAAGACCATTACACCGTCTAAGCTAATGACTTCATCTTGTTTGAAGATTTAACTTCATTTTATCTGAGGCATAGACCATTACACCGTCTGGGCCAAAGATTTATTTTGTCTTAAGCGAAGACCATTACACCGTTTGTGTTAAAGACTTCATTTTATTTGACGCGAAGACCATTACACTGTCTAAGCTAATGACTTCATCTTGTTTGAAGATAACTTCATTTTATCTGAGGCATAGACCACTACACTGTCTAAGACAAAGACTTCACTTCATTTGAAAACTAGACTTTCTTTATCTATGGCAAAGACCACTACAACGTCCAAGCCAAAAACTTTGCCCTTTCCATGCTTGGTAGGATTAGTCTTGAGATATGATACATTAAGGATAGTTTCATATCATATTGCGCAGTTTCACCAAAAAAGTCATATCTTGGTGTAGGAATGTCAAAATTATGAACTGTTTGATTTTCTGGAAACTAGACTTCAAGATCTAAGACGTATCCAAATTTTGGAATCAAAAAATTTGAGAATATTCCCAGCTATTATTTTGAAGCTAACTTCAAATTCCGGCACGTTGATAGTTTCAGATTTGTGCAGTTTCACCAAAAAAGTCATATTTTGGTGTAAAAATGTCAAAATTATGAACCATTTGATCTTCTGGAAACTAGACTTCAAGATCTAAGACATATCCAAAATTTATAATTAAAAACTTTGAGAATCATCCCAGATATTATTTTGAAGCTAACTTTAAATTCTGTCACGTTGATGGTTTCAGATTTGTGCAGTTTCACCAAAAAAGTCATATCTTGGTGTAGAAATGTCGAAATTATGAACCGTTTGATTTCCTGGAAACTAGACTTCAAGATCTAAGACATATACAATCTAAAACTTTGAGAATAATTCCAGATATTATTTTGAAGCTAACTTTAAATTCTGTCACGTTGACGATTTCAGATTTGCACAACTTCACTAAAATATTTGTATCTTGATGTAGGAATGTCGAAATCATGAACCGTTTGATCCATTGGAAACTTAACTTCCAAATAATATATCCAAAATTTAAAACTTAATGCCATAAGGATAGTTTCAGATAATATTTTGAAGTCAACTTTGGTTCCTGATATGCCGACGATTTCAAATTAGCGCGACTTCACCAAAATCTTTGTATCTTGGTGTGGGAGCCTTGAGATTGTAAGACCTTTTTAATTGTCAAAAATTGAAATTCAAGATCTTCAATCTCACCAAATATTTTGGGTCTAAGTCTCTATGAATTTGAAATGTCACGAAGGTAGACCATAATAACTTGAAGGTGTAGCAAAGGTGAAGGCATAACGGATCCCCAAACTTCAATGCAAATGCTTGGCATAACCCTTAAAAGATATTAATCATTTCATTGTAGACACCAATTTAGCATAGCGGCTTGCCCCTTTAAATCAAATGGGATCCAAAGTTTAACAGAAGCATGGTGTCCTAGCTCGATTTTCAAATACTGATTGAATGAATTACATTTCACCGTACTTCATTCGGACAACGATTGGGGAATTATGTATCTTTTGAATTTATGTGACTGAACTCAGAATGAAACTCTAAGTTGCCTACGTACCTCGGTGAAGAGGATCAAGTCATACCGTAGTTCAGAATGGGTGGAATTTTTTTTTTGGGTCGTACACAGTTTAGACTCATGCGAGCCAAGAGTAACATGCAGTTTATGCTCATGCATTAAGGAGCGTTGCAACTTCATGGATAATACTTCTTCAAAAACTTGCCATTGATAGGGTCGATTCTCATGCCATCTGCATCAACCAGCTTGTAAGCCCCACTTGAATAAGCTTCTTGCACGACATATGGCTCATCCCATTTTGAAGTGAACTTCACTACAGGTTTATGGGAAGTGATAATGGGTCTTCTTATGGCAAGGACTTGATCTCCTACTTGAAAGGATCTCGGGCGAACTCTTTTATTGAAGGCACGAGACAATCGAGCTTGATAGCATTCAAGACTTTGTTGGGCCTCCAACCTCTTCTCATCAAGAGCCTCTAACTCTGTTAATCGAAGTCGAGCATTTTCTTCATCAGTGATCCCTTCTTGAATAGCCAGTCATAATGAAGGTATTTGACGCTCAAGTGGCAAGACGACTTCGACTCCATAAAAGAGTGAATACAGAGTTGCTTGTGTTGGTGTGCGGTGAGTCATCCTATATGCCTATAGAGCTTCTTCCATACGGTCATTTCAATCTCGTTTGGATTTGGAGACGACTTTCTTCAGCAGGTTACATAAAGTTTTGTTGAATGCCTCAACTAGGCCATTGGCAGCAGCATTGTACATCGAAGAGTTACGTTGCTTGAATCTAAAGAGATCACAAATCTTGTTCATCAACCTATTGTCGAATGGCTTTCCATTATCCGTTATTATGTAACGAGGAATGCCAAATCGATAGATTATGTTTACTCGGATGAAACTTGCAACATTTTCCTTCTTTANAGTGTCCACCAGAAGACTTCGGCAGCAGTCCCACAACATCCAATCCCCAAGCGTCAAATGGCCAGGATGCAACAGTCGGGTGCAACACTTCAGGAGGTTGATGAATAAAATTCGCATGGAATTGACAAGCCTTGCATCTTCGAGCGTATTCGAAGCAATCTTTTATCATCGTTGGCCAATAATATCCCATCCTTTTTATATGGAAGTGGAGCTTTGATCCAGACTGGTGCGACCCACATACCCCAGAATGTGCCTCTTGCAAAGCTTGGAGTGCTTCTTCTNTTAAAAGGCAGCGAGGTGCACGACGACGGATTTCAGTCCTTCTCCTCGGATTTTTTGGAAGTATCCCATAGCATAAGTAGTTGATAATGGGTTGTCGCCATTCTTCTTTCTCAACTTCAGAAACAGCGACAAGATGCTTGAGTTCATTTTCTTCACCTTCAGCCTCATTTGGTGGCGGTACTACCCATTTTTGGCAGACAGTAACTTGTGCTTGATCAGGCAGGGTTAATGATGAAGCTAGGGCAGCTAAAGCATCAGCCTTCTTATTTTCTTTCCTTGGCACATGCTGAATAGTCACATCACTGAGCCACCCCATTAAGTTTTTTGCGTAATCATGATATGGGCGTAGTTCAGGCTTCTTGACCTCATAAATACCCAGAAGCTGATTGACCACTAACTGAGAGTCACCAAAGACTTGCAATTGCAACTGCTTCATTTCGACAACCATCTCAAGCCCAAGTATTAGTGCTTGATACTCAGCAACATTGTTGGAACAGAGTTGTGTCAAGGTGAAGGAGTAGGGAAAGACTTCACCTTGGGAAGTGAAAAATACTACGCCAGCACCAGCTCTCCCGCGATGCGCTGCACCATCAAAGTACATCTTCCATGGAGGTTGAACTTCAACGACCATTGCGTCCTCATCAGGTAGTTCGTCAGTTAGCTCCCAGTCATCAGGTATCGGATGATCTGCCAAGAAGTCTGCCAATGCTTGTCCTTTTACAGCCTTTTGAGGGATGTACAAGATCTCGAATTGTTGAAATTGGAGATACCATCTCGCTAGTCTATCACTAAGAACAGGTTTTGACATCACGAACTTGATGGGATTTGCTTTGGAAACAAGACGGACAACATGAGCTTGAAAGTAGTGCTTCAACTTTTGAATTGAGAAGACTAGCGCCAAACACAACTTTTCAATTGGTGAATAATTCAGCTCATTTGGTGTCAACATCCTGCTCAAGTAGTAAAGGGAGTTTTCTTTCCCCTCACTATTTTCTTGGGCCAACAATGCTGCAACAGACCTTTCTTGTGCCGCAACGTATAGTATCAATGGCTTTCCAGGTATAGGAGCTGCTAAAACTGGAGGCTTCATCAAGTAGGCTTTGATACTTTCGGAAGCGTTGCTAGAAGATTGATCCCACTTGAAAGGAATGCCTTTCTTCATGAGGCGACTAAATGGTTGGCACCTTCCATCTTGGTTCGAGATGAATCTCCTAAGGTATGATAGCTTTCCTTGCAAACTTTTCAATTCATGAATATCCCGAGGCTCAGGCATTTTCAAAATAGCATCCACGTGCTTGATCAATTTCGATCCCTCAATGTCGGACAATGAAACCAAGGAACTTTCCAGAAGTAACTCCAAAGGCACATTTATTCATCCTAAGTTGGTACCTCCGAAGCAACTCAAATACCATTCTCAAGTCTTTCAAGTGGTCACCCTTCTTTCTTGATTTTACCACCAAGTCGTCAACATAGCATTCAACATTCTTGTGGAGAAGATGGTCGAAAATATTCTGCATAAATCTTTGGTACGTAGCACCAGCGTTCTTCAAGCCAAAAGGAATCACCTTGTAGCAATAAATACTCTTGGGGGTGCGGAATGCAGACATCTCTTCATCTTTTGGTGCCATGCGGATTTGGTTATAGCCCGACGAACTAACCATGAAAGACATTGCTTTGTAACCAGTAGTAGCATCGATCATCAGTTCTGGAATAGGAAGCGGGAATTCGTCTTTGAGACACGCATTGTTGAGATCCCTGAAGTCAACACATACTCGAATCTGGACATTCTTCTTCCTTACAGGAACAATACTTGAAACCCATGTTGGGTATTTAACCTCCCAAATAAATCCCTCTTCAAGATTTTGTTAACTTCGGTTTCAATCAGGGGAACCAAGTCCGGCCTAAAGCGCCTTTGAGCTTGCTTAACAGGACGAGCGCCATTCTTGGCCACAAGGTGATGGACTGCCACTTTAGGATCCAAGCCAGGCATTTCTTTGTAACTCCAAGCAAAGACATCCCTAAGATCCTTGAGTAACTCAATATAAGTGCTTTCTTCATCAACTTCTAGTAAAGCACTTAGGTAGGTGGGTCTTGGTTCTTCATCAGTGCCAAGATTAACTTCTTTTAAAGCATAAACACTTGCTTTCACCCCTTCTTCAAGTTCCGGGGGAGAATCTTTTGCATCTTCATTTTCTTGAGGGTCCCCATCATTGAAGGATATGTGATAACAAGATGAAACATCGTCCAATGTCTCATCATCCTCCACTAGAGATAAAACACCATGCTCGCTTTGTGCAGTAACATGATACGAAGAACCCACACTTTCTTCGTCTTCATCACGTTCTTTAGTGTATACCACAATGTATGGCTTCACCTTCAGTACTTCATCACACGAAACCATGACTTCTATTTGTCGCCTCATTCTAGAAGGAATCAAACTTTGAAAATCTTTAGAGACCCTCTGAATTTTGGGCAAAGCGGGTGTTCTTGTATTTTGATAATTTTTCTGGAACTTATTCACCTTCTTTAATGGACCCAATCTCTCAAATACGGAAGTCCTCACAGTTGATTTTCCAAGTCTGTCAAAAATAGAAGGCCTGTTAGAAGCGGCAGATTCATTTTCTACAGTGATGTGATTGCTACTCGCCCTTCTGATGGAGATGCGCACTAGTGACGGTTGCTTGTATCCCAAACCTTTGTGTGGTTGCCTCGTTGCATCTTCTGATGGGAGCTTCCTAAACTTTGACGGCTTATTGGGATTGTATCCAGCCTTTGCAAATAGCTTGTAAGAGTTAGGATCAAAGCCTTCATCTGTTCGCTTTGTAGGGAGTGCCACATTCTGCAAACAATTTTGAGCTACAAACCCTGCAAGCGGCTTCGAGGATAACTTTACTGCCTCAATTCGTTTCACCGGAAGAGTTAACTCCTTTAGTGTGTTGGTTTGGAGATTAGATGATTCGCCCTCGTCTTTCTTCCTTTTAGGGACATATTGGAGCTTAGGACCTACTTTCTTGCCATAAGACGCAATATCCCCTCTATGAGATTTATTCACGTTGGGTTGTACCTCCTCACTAACAACTTTGGCTTTACCGATAGTTACCTCAACTCTTTTAGCTATAGGCTCGTCATTCTTGCTTTTATGTCATCATCAACTTTTAGCTCCTTCACAATGTGGTTTTTCAAGTAGAACTTTGCATCAGCGAAGTGTGACTCTGCCTCAGTGAATGGCGCATCATCGGCAATTATCGTCTTCTCGACTTCACCCTCGTAGTATTTTAAACATTGATGGTAGGTAGATGGAACTACTTTATTCTCATGTATCCAAGGCCTTCCAAGCAATACATTGTATGAAGTCTTCGCATCTATCACATGCAGCCATGCACTTGATTGCATGTCTTCAATCGTGATTCCCAGCCTGATCGCGCCCGTGGCTCTTTTCCCCCTTGGTTGAATCCTTGGATCATCACACGACTTTCTGAGAGTTCGTTCATGGGAATACCAAGTTGTTTCACAGTGTGAATTGGCAAAATGTTCACTGAGGATCCTCCATCAATGAAAATTCGGTTTACCCTTTCATCACGCATATAGCCAACCAGGTACAATGGGCGGTTATGAGGAGTGTCACCTAGCAGAAGATCGTCACTTGTGAATGTGACTTTTTCCTCACAAGCATCAACTTCTTGAGTAGTGGAGTCGATGAGCTTTTCCGAAGATGGTGCCGACGGTAGGTCATCACTCCATTTCTTTCCTTCGTCAGTATGGCAACAAGAGGCATCAATACCCCCATGGGAAATCTTCGTGCAGAACCAACTTGGTAAAAACTCCTCCAAGGTCACTGTATGTTGTGGCTTTTGAGGGTGGTGCACCTCCACTTTCGCTTTCTTTACGTGCTTAACTGGGTTCCATATCCTAGGTCTTTTCACCATTATCTTCCTTGTTGGTTGTTCCATTGATCCTTTTCGTGGGCCTCTTTTGTGGTGCGTACGACGAGTCACCAGTGTCCAACCTTCATCATCCTCAGGTTGACCGTCTTCAACCTTGTAGTTCTCCAGTAATTTTTCATCTTTACTTTCTTTGGAACTACATAATTCGTCTGGATTGAATGAGCCAAATATGATATAGACTTGGTTTGCGCTCGCTTTCTCATCTTCAAGCACGATCTTCTTTTCACGAGTCAAGTCCATAACTTTGTTCTTGAAGACAAAGCACTTCTCCAGAGGTGGCTCACAAGTCGATGATATTTGCAGTAATTTGGGTCATCGATTTTCTCAGCTTCATTTGGTCGCTTCATCTCTGGAAGCTCAATGAGATTTAACTCGAGGAGTTCTTCAAAAATAGCCGGCACATCAGAATCTAGAAATGGGTACTCTTTCTCTTGCATTTCTTTTAGAGTCAACTTTCCACTTGGCTTATCTTGAAACGAAGTGGATTTCATACTCTGCTTCTTGCTCACCTTCGTCGTGAACTTCACAGGTGATGTGTTGACATTCATAGCTTCTTTATTTTCAGATCTCGGTACAAACTTGCTCCATTTTCTGACTTCTTGCTTGTCGTTCCCTTTGCGAGGTTCATAGATGGGCAACCTTTCGTTCCCAGTAGAGGCCATGCTCAATTCCATGTCATGGGCACGAGTTGCAAGTTCTTCAAATGTGATAGGCTTGATACCTTTCAAGATGTAGCGCAACACCCAATGCATACCTTGGATGCACATCTCTATGCCAGAAGCTTCACTAAGCCTGTCTTTACAGTTGAGGCTTGCATTCCTCCAACGATTGATAAAGTTGATAACTGGTTCACTCTTCGTTGACGAGTACTTGTGAGTTCCATCATACTCACAGTATGTCTCGTGCTATAAAAGTGATTGAGGAATTCTTGCTCTAGTTGATCCCAGCTATCAACAGATCCAGCCTCGAGGTCTGTGTACCAGTCAAAAACATTTCCTTTTAATGAGCGGACAAACTGCTTGACAAGGTAATCTCCGTAAGTCCCAGCATTGTTGCATGTCTCAACAAAGTGCGCCTTATGTTGCTTTGGATTGCCTTTGCCATCAAACTGTTGAAATTTCGGAGGTTGATAGCCAGCACGCATCTTCAACATATCGATCCTTGAAGTGTACGTCTTTGCATAGGTAAAGGAGGACTTGGAAGCAACTTCATATTTGGTTTTTATAGTCCCTTCAATAAACTCTTTTAGTTGATTGATTGGAATCATCCCTTCTGAAGAGACTGGAATTTCCTTAGTGGATGCAACTTGTCGGGGGGGAGCATCAATATCTTGGACTTCTGGGAGTTTTCCAGGTGCATGGGTAGATTCTTCTTCCATCAATATTCCCACACTATCTGTTAGCTTGTCGGTTCTAGCATCTTGATTTTGCATGCACTTGGTCAAGCCAGCGATTACTTCCGTCAAGTTTGCCAATTGCTCCTCCACAGATAAAGTGTTTGTTACCATGGCTTGCATGATTGTCATGGACGATGGAGAGTATCATGGATTTTCACACAGATTGATCCTTGATTGGCTCACGCTATGTGGTGTAAGTGGGGAGGATCCATCACTTGAAGCGTCATTATCTTCCTTCACAGCAGAGTGATTGGATCCGGAAAGATCAAGCAGAGCAAGAGTTTTCTTGATCTTTTCAGCAGCATCGCTTCCTCCTTCATGTGCATTTGTGGAAGATCTTGATCCTTTTGAGGATGAAGATCCGAAAACAGGGGTAGATATGGATGGCACTTGGGGTGCTTGTTATCCTAACGAGCTTGCTTTGCTCCTCGTAACTGGTCCAAAGCTTCCAACGGTAACTTCGAGTATGTTTTCCACATCAACATAAAACCTGGAATTAGCAGACTTGGCGAAAGTTGAACTTGAGTTGATTTTCTTAGAAGCCATTTCGTTGTTCTTGAACTTTGGTGATTGAAAAGTTGAGATGAGAGGTAGAGATTGTCCCACTGGGCGTGCCAGAATTTGTAGACAATAAATTTGCGTCGAGAAAATATAATCAAGACTGAAAAATATCGCACCAATCGTAGTATTTTGTTTCGAATATTATGAGTGTACAATCTCTATGAATCCTCTGATTCTTCTTTTCAATATAAATTCAAGGGCCTTTGATCTTGATCTTGAATTTTAATTTGATTTATCCGTCGCGAACACTTTGATTGTTGCCACGAATTTTATTACGAATAAGTAGCCTTGATCTTGAACGCCTTGTATTTGATTTGACTTCGTTCTTGATCTTGAATACTTGACTTGTTCTTCGTTCTTGAGCTTGGACTTGATTTCTTGAACTTGAACTTGATTGCTTGAAGCTTGTAGGGAAATTTGCGGCGTTTGATCCACGAGCTCTCTCTTGCTTCTTGTTATAACTTCTGGTCTCTTTTCTAAGTTATGAAGACCCCTATTTATAGTTGTGGAGGGGAAGAGTTATGATAAGAACAAACTCTTTCCGACCAATCAAATTGAAGTGTGACATGGCCGTATTTGATTGGCCAGAACATGTCACTTTCACACATGGCGCGATTTCATTGGCCTTTTAATGTGACTTGGTATGCTTTTTCATTTTGACACGTGACATGATCTCATTGGCTCTTCTGTTTGAGTTGGCGTGCCACATCATTTGACACGTGGGCATCCATTTGGGCCCTAGGAAGATGAAATTTTGGGCCTAATGAATTGGGCTCACTTTAGCCCAATTAAGTGGACTAGCCCAATGGATTAAGATTTACTTATTTAATCCATATATGTTGGACTTATATATTAATTCAATTATATTAGCCCGTAGTATTTATTTGGACAAATATATCTTGAATTTAAAACATAATCCAAATTATTTTATAATTTTAATAAAATTTATATGCCTATACCTATGGTGTTCCAGGCTCGATATTTTGAGGCCCAGTGGCACCAAACTAACATTAATAATTATGTGTGTCAATTCAATATTTTTATAATTTTTTGTGTTTGTTTTATAATTTAAATTCATAATTTTTAATTATTTAATTTTACAAATTATATATATATATATATATATATATATATATATATATATATATATATATATACACACACACACACACACATATGGGTTCCGGTCTCGATATTTTGAGGCCCAGTGGCACCAAACTAACATTAGTAATTATGTGTGTCAAATTCAATATTTTTATAATTTTGTGTTTTTGTTTTATAATTTAAATTCATAATTTTTAACTATTTAATTGTTTAATTGTACAAATTATATATATACACCTATGGGTTCCGGGCTCGATATTTTGAGGCCCAATGGCACCAAACTAACATTAATAATTAGGTGTGTCAAATTTAATATTTTTATAATTTTGTGTGTTTGTTTTATAATTTTGTGCGTTTGTATAATTAATAACTTAATTGTACAAAATTTACATTTTCAACTATCAGTATAAGATACTTAAACTAAAGGAATTCTACGCTAAAATACTGCGTTTTACTACGCTACAAGGCTCTACATTTTACTACGCTAAAAGGGTCTACATTGTACTACGCTAAGAAAGTCTACATTTTATTACGCTAAAAAATAATTTAAACTAAACATAAACAACAAATACATTTAATCATAAATAAAACACAAAATGGCATGAAAACACATATATATAAATCCGGATATTAACAGATAAATTTATTTGAAAAATCTATATTTTTTTATAAAACACTAATATTAAGTCCGGATATATTTAACATACTAGTTTCGCAAAAAAAAAACACAAAACGAAATAGAACACATTCAAATTAATTAATATGCATCATTATAAAAGTTTCAACATAAAATAAATCGAAATACCTCGATTTAGTATTTTCGGAAAGCAGATTGGTTGAAAATTTGACCCCAAAAGAGTGAACACGATGCTCTACTTCAAGTGGGACCTACGTTCTACACTTTTTGTAAGACGGGGCCCACAATTTTTTTTTAATAGAGAATGGGGCAGCAGGGGAGTGGGGGGACCAACAGAAGAAAGGAGAAGAAGATAAAAAATGGGGATGAGTAGGGAGACTAGACGTCTTGAAGAAGACGAACGGATTTTTAAAACAATATGTATAGCGTCTAATTTTTGGGCGTTATACCTGACTGTGTCAGTTTTTGCAGTATAGCGCCCAAAAATTGGATGTTATACATTAACGACAGAGTTACTGTTAATGTATAGCGCCCAGTTTTTGGGCGTTATATATACTTTGGTTATCTTTTTTTTTTTTCCCACTTATTTGGGTTCTTTGTGTTAAAAAGAACCACATTTTGGTTCCGGACTCTAATATACTCCCTCCATTCAATTTTACAATCTATTATTCTAAAAATATATTTTTACAAAAATAAAACAATTTTTTTAATTATATCACAATATTAATTATTTATTTTAAATTATTTTTTTAAAATTATTAAAATATATATTAATTAATATAAATATCATGATAAATTATGTATTTTATTTATTATTTAGGGACATGAAAACACAAAATGTGATGGAGTAGAACTGTAGAAGTGAATAGATGAGTCATGAGGGAGTATCATGATTTCCTCATGTTTTTTTACCCTTCTGTAAAAGCATTTGCAAGGGTTACTTCTGTAATGATTTTTCACTCTACTTTCCCCTTTGGGAAACTGGACTTCACTTTTCCAAAGTAATTTGTCATGATGTTGTTTCCAGAAAGTCCTCTTCTTTTCAATTCTTTTATTCAGAATGTGCCGGTAAAAAATAGCCTTCCGTTTAATAGCTAAACTGCAATTATGATATTAAGTAGGCGTTTTGATATAAAAATATAATTGTTGAAAAAAAGTAATGTTTGAATTAAGTTGGAAAATAATAGTTAAAATTTAAAATGACGCTTGGATATATACTTCTCTTTGGTTACATTTATGTCTTTGGTTACAAGTTTCATAAAGAATTTCCAATTAATGTCCATTTCGGATTAACTAAATCTAGTATAAAGAGTTAGTAGGACCTTGTGGAGATTGGTTAAATTCAGGTTACATGGGCATGTGTCTTATTGCTAATTAATATTAAAAAGTAAATTTTTTAATTTATGTAAAAATAGTCAAAAGAAATACTTATAATGTACCGGAGGAAGTATAACATTGGAAGGCAATTCACACACTAATCCCAATACTATTATTTATACCCCAAAGTACCTTTATTCATAAATAAAACAATAACGTAGTCGTAGACGTGGCGAAAGTTCAAGGGCGAAACCATTATGAATTGATTAAAGTAGAGAAAGTGATCAAGTTTGGAAGATAAAATGAGGTATCCTAATCTCTAATAAATGATAGTTAACCTAACAAATTAATTATTCATTTTGACGTATGGAGAGTTGTTATATATGACGTGGGTTGGTTTGGTGCAAACCGTTTACATTCGTCCATATCATATTCCGATTCGTTAATTCTCCGCACTCAAAAGGATCGGAGGGGAAAGACAAACTCAAATCTTTCTTCTGATAATTTTATTTCTTAAAATTGTTAAATTACTTTATTACAAGTAGTTCCATATATCATCTAAAATAGAAAGAAAATATTTCTCTAAAAGCCGTATTTCGGAAAATTGAGTCCTAAAAAAGTATAGTATTAAAGTTGACCTTGAAATTCAAATATGTACTCTCTCTCGTCCGCAATAAGTGATCATTTATTTACCTTTGGCTCACTCATTAAGAAAAAACAAACTTCTAGAGAAAAAAAAGATGTATTTAGTAAGTTAACATTAATTAATTGTTACCTTAACACATTGAATTGAAAATTTTGGAAAAAAATAAAAATAATTCTTTCTTGATTATGTAAATAAATATTTATTTTGGACCAAAATAAAAAGATAAAATGATCACTTAAAACATCTTTTTTAATAAGCTATCTTTCTCCCGTGAGACCGCCACATTAATTTTATAGGGGAGACGAGAGACATTGCGATCAGTTGGAAGCTTCCTATTGTGGAAATTGTTTCCAGCTCTTTTTAATTCTTTGACTATACATTGATTGGACTTGCAGAAGCCACCCAAGAAAAATGTTATGAAGATATTACAATTAATCCGGCACCGCTTCGACTAGATATAGAGTTTTTTAAAAAATTGGAAACTTATGGTCCAAAATAAATTTTCAGATATTTGAAAATTTGAAAGTTAAATTATTTTAAAATAATAGTACAAAAATGGCGAACATTTTTAATCATTTCCTGCAATTTATTTCTTGGCAAAATATTCAAAGTCAAGGGTTAGAGAAGGCGTAATGTCTGCGTAAAGTCAAGGGTACGTTCATGATTATGATTAATTTTGTCATCAAAATTGGTGATACAGGTTTACCCTCTAAAGCCGCCAATCATGCTACATTGAATGAAACCCCACATCCTAAAGTATCTCAACAAAGCAATTACCTGAAAGTAAACAAATTCTTACTACTAAAATATTCTATTCTACTACGTATCTGACCATCTGTGAACATCTACTTTCAGAATGGCACGTAACAAACATGGCTTCTTGTTTTGACGGGTAACTAATGAATTTAATACGTCTAAGTTTTATGGTGTGCCTTACACAATTAACATTAATTGTAACAGACTCTTTTTATGAGGTTTTTTGCATTCGTACTCACTTTTTATGTCACGTTTTAACTTATATTCGCTTTGTAAAAAAAATTATATTTGTACCTGCTTTTGCGCATAACTTCAGCATGCGGGGCTGAAGTAGCACAGACAATCACGCAAAACTTCAGCATTCTAATAGACGGGCCTGAAGTAGCTTGCGAACTTCACCTCTAGTAAATGGGGAACTTCAGCTCTAGAGATGAAGGTTTTGTCTTTGTAAATGGAGAACTTCAGCCCCGTATGTTGAAGTTTTGTCTTCATAACTTGGGAACTTCAGCTTAACTGGTGAACTTCATCTCAGCGAGGGAAAGGGGAGCTGAAGTTATTTAAAAGTGGGTACAAGTTAAAAATTTTAAAAAAAGTGGGTATAAGTTAAATGGGGAGACCAAATAAGGTGCCCCGCGCAATTTTTACCTTTTTTATCTCACAAATTTGTGGATCCCAATCTTATATTTCTGGGTCCACAAAACTGTGAGACAAAAAAGATGTCTTATACAACTAGTATCAGTTGTATGAGACACAAAATAAAATTTTCCATTTAATACCTTATAAAACAATTAAGTTATTTATATATATATATACACATATATATATACATACATACATATAAACTGAAAGTGTGATGACTTCTTTTTATAGGATTAGTGTAATTTGATCTGTTAAAACATGTTAATTGGAGTAGCATTTATTTTACGTTATCAATTAATACTATTAAATAAAATTATTTGTAATTATTTTTTAAGTGATCTGATTGAGTAAATGATTTAACACTATAAGTGCATAAACTTAAACTCCTTACAAATGTGTATAAAATTAGTGTAGTTTTTTAAGTGATTTCATCGGGTAAATATTCGCGTTTCCTTTTGATATATTGGTTTTGAAACTGTGATTCATTTTCTTAAGGAAAAAAAACTTAATAAACATATCATATTTACAGAATGTTACATCGGGATGACCACTCTTACATCTTGTTTGGATGGTTGTTATGTATTGTTTATAATGTATCGTATAATATTGTATTGTATTGTGCTGTATCGTTTTGATGTATACAATATTTGGATAGATTGTGTTGTTTGCCGTCGTTTCATGAAGTCATGCACCAACTATATGAAAAATAAACTTGCAATATTATAAAGAGAAATTAAGATATAAGGTAATATTATTAAAATATGATTTTTTTAATAATAAAAAAGAGCAAAATGAGAGAAAAAAAAAAAGAAAATGACGCAACCATCCCAAATCGGTCGTTCTATAAAGTGATACTTTTAACGATAGATTTAACGATATTTAAATAACAATCAAACAAACATTGTATTTAAAGTAACAATACGATACAATATAACAGGTAACCATCATCCAAACACGCTATAGTTTTTCTTTTCTTTAGGTCGACATCTGAACATTATAGTATTATATTTTTACAGTTGTTCCATAATCGTATAAAGTTTCAAGAAGTTTGACCTGGGAGCGCAAAGTCAATGGTATAGTAGGTAGGGGTATTCTCGCATCATGGATTTGATTGATGCGTACACAGGGATTTTTAAGACCAAAAAATAGAAAGGTATTTCCTCCAAAAACCTTGCTGGCAGCATGAAAAACCACACAAAAAAGAAAGGTTCCAAGTACAACAATGGTCGGAGAATCGCATAGTTTGTACTCCTTTCCTTACTTTTGGTAGGGGCATATCAAAGTCAAACCCAAATTTGAAATTTACAAATTTCTCTAACTCTAAATTATTAAATAAATTTTCTTTAAGACAAATACAAAACTTGAATGTAACCAACGCAATGTTAACAGTCAGCTATTAGAGATGATTTAGTAATCTTTTCCTCCAAATGTATCAGACTAAAGAAAGTCCATTCTTTTTACCATCAACCAAAAAAACTTCATCCACTGTCAATAAAGAATGTTTATTTAAGATTCAAAGTCTATGCAGAAATCTTTTCCCCGCATTTTTTCAAGAATTACATCCTTAAGAATAGACAACATTGAACTTATCAAGATCCAGTTGCTAACTACTATTTATTGTATATTTTAGCCTTAGAATTATTCAGGAAATTTGAAAAGCATTACTCCTATAAAAGAAGACCACTAGTAAAAGTAACATCTTTATCTAATGCACAGGGAATCAAGTCGTGGTCCAGAAGCTAATTCTTAGCCGTAAAGAGCTAAAATAGCAAATATAAGTTGTTTATTCTCTCTCTCTCACACACACACACACACGAATCAAAAAGAGCAAGTGCTGCACTACACAATGTTGGCTTCTTGAATAGAAAGATCTGCATTCACGTTCTAACCTATTAGGGCGAGTAAACCTAATCCAAAACTTCATGGTAGTGTAATATGACATCCGCCACCCTGCCAGTTCCTACTTTCACCCCTCAAAAGAAAATGCCACAATCACATTACATAAAATGTAGGGTCGATTCAACTGCCTCTAGACACTGAGATGCCAATACATCCGCCACCCTCCCAGTTCCCACCTTCACCCCTCAAAAGAAAATGCCACAATCACAGTACATAAAATGGACGGTCGATTCAGCTGCCTCTAGACTGCCAATTCAAAATGTCATCCATATCCACTTTCCAATGGAACTATACCTAGGACATTAGGTGGAAAGTCAAGCGGTTGAGGGGGCAAAAGGAGAAGAGGAGAAGTACTAATTGGATATCATTCCAGCTGCGACAGTGGAACATGGTGGCTCTATACAATCTCACTGTTCTATTGCAATCATAATGTACATTAGCTACCATATCGCCAAGTCTTAACCACAAACATAAGGTTTGGCTCGGAAGAAATATAACTTTTCTATATGTATTTACATTAAATGGGTTAGCCTCGAAATCAAATATGATCAGGCAAAGAAAAAACTTCCGACCATATTGGAGCTTTACAAGGTTGTTATCCGCACTATGTGCTAAAGTGCTAAGAAACATACCTAAATCCTGAGAACTTCAACCACATCTAGCTGCCAAAAGGTCAGTAACAATGAGCATATGGTAGCTATTATAAAAGTAGCAATGTTAGAGATGCTAGGTAGCAGTTTATCAGGTTCAAATAAAATGTTTGATAAACTGATGATGCAAAAGAACTTTGAGGAGTATTTCTAGTCCTTTCATCTGATTTTTCTGCATCATCATTTCCAGGCCCAACAGCAACAGCAGGTGGCACACGAGTAGTATTAACGGCTTCTGAAGGGAAATGGTCTATTTTTTCAATCTCATAACCTGCATGAACGCCACAAATCCAAACCAGAAGTATAAAAAACCTACGCTATTTGTCTTAGTTAAGTTCATGGAGAAAAGAACATGTAAACAACACTCACAATCAAACTTCTTCCAACCGAGAATGGCCTTTTCTCGATCAAACACGAAGCGGTATCCAGTCATGAAGTTTTCTGGAAAAAGATCAGTAAGAGCAATAACAGTCACATACCGCAATGTGTAAATGACTAGATCCATTTTTGAGCTGCCCACTTTAAATATCTTATCAATGATAGACAACCAAAACTTTAGAGTATTGAGATTAGCTCTAGCGGTTTTATTGCCTGAGAGTTTATTACTTTGCTAGGAATCTGAAGCATCAATTTCACCAGGTGTTGGGACTCTTTAGGCTACAAAAAGGTGATTATTCTATTCAATTATCAGAAGCCTAACATAAAGAGAAAACCACTCAATTTCAGGGAATTAAAGCCAAAACAGCTGTTATCTCTAACACCACTATTTTGCTGACAACTGTTTTTGAAGTAAAGCGTCTTGGAAAAACTAAATCATGAAATCCTCCAGTTGAACAGAAGCAACAAAATTGCTGAATGAATAATATTACAATGTACAGAATTAGAGTCTCACATTGGTTAAGGATATGCATTGTTGTCTTCTTATATGGTCTTAGGCCATTCTCACCTCATGAATTAGCTTTAGTTGAGTTAGCTTTCCTTTTGTTTCATGTAGCAGTAGAGACAGACTTTCTTATCACGTGTTTGAAACTTCATTTCACTTCAATCCAATGAAAACAGAAAATTTAAAATATTTGTTGCACTTAGGAAGCTTACGTCCAATTATATTTAGATCTTGACTCTTCACAACGGCCAGGCAATACACGAGTTGACCCTGCATAGAAGACAGTAGTTAGTACGTTTACAGGAAAAAGGCAATAACTGTAATTAAAAAGAAGTTATTGTGCAAGCCAGTTGAAAGATTATACCTGCATGGATATAACAATAATTGGATCATAGACAACAAGTTGGCCTCCCCCTTCCATAGTTAGGCTTAAACTAGGAATCAAGCTTGTATTTGCATCAGGACTGTCCAATATAATCATAAAATGATAAAAGGGAATAAATAAACAAATAAATATTAAAAAGAAAACGTTGATAGAAATATATATATATATAATAAATATTACCTCATGTCATAACAATATTCAAAAGGGATCCTAGGATCAGGTGGGCGCCGCTTGTCTCGTACTTGAGAATGGAACTGTTGGGAAAGAAGACATTTGAATCTTAAACATTGTCTAACAATGTCTACAAATAAGCACCATTTGAAAAGGATTCTTACACTCTCTGTAAGCTTTGTATAGGATAGGTCAGCAAGATATGTAAAGGAGGTTCCGGTATCAAAAAGTGCTGTAAAACCTGAATCAATGAGAGTTGTTCCGACGCGTATTTGATCTACAGAAATGTTATACGTTGGGCTGCAAAAGGTTTGCCACAAGAGCATGATTAAGCGATCTAAAAGATTTGGATGGAGCGGACCAGAAAAATTAAAGGTGGGGTTTAATGGCGTGATTACCACTTACTGTAATGGGTTTATATTAAAAGGGGTCTCTTCCTGGTCAAAGCTACCCTTGTCTCCAAAACTAATTCGTCCTGCCCCATCATGACCAAAGCACATGGAGAAGGAATCTGCCATAAAACCTTCTCGAGACAGAATACTAGGGACTGATATCTTCTCAAGACCAAGCCCAAATAAACCATTTGGTGCTGCAACATCTAGAAAAGAACCAGTCTGCACCTGTCCACAACTGCACACTTGAAATTGGCATTTATCAGAGAAAGAATTTGAGAACTTTGGCAGAAGCAGAAGCACTTCTCAGTTCCCAAGTTAACCAAAATGTACCTTCCATACAACACATAAAGTTAAAAATACACTGCCGGAGATCAACCAATGGCAATCAACTTCAGGATACTTACCCAAAGATCACACGCGCCTGGACAAATTTTTCCTCATTGTCTTCTGTTATCAAGTGCAGAATATCGTCCACTAAAATTCCTGAAGTTGAAGTTTCCGAGGAGACATAGGACACTGAATAAGGGCAGTGGCTATATACACCAAGGCAATTATTGCGCTCTGTACACAAGCTATTACTGCAGGTGACCTGCTTGCTAGTTGACGAACCGTTCAGGCTGTATATGCTAAGCTCAAAATCCTGGAGCAAAAACATAATTCACTTCAGAAGGAGTGAAAAGGAAACGATATAAGAGAACCAAAAAAGGGATTGTATCTCATTTCTCAAAGAACCCTTCTAATTTATCTGGCACAGCAAAGTTAACAATATAGCTAGCCCTCACTTCACAGATCAATTGTTCATCAGCCGAAAGATGCTATAGGGTAGAACTAATTAGTTGTCTGTTCAAGTTGACAATAATGTGCAAGTTAATTGGAGACGGGAACCTGTGATTTTCGGCTACTTCACAAAATATGGCATCCAAAAATGTACACCCCACAACTATATGCCCTTGTAAGTGGTGATTTTCTAGTTTACTGTACAGATGTCTCATTAGAACATCTAATTACACTCACAAGTTATAGTGTACTGCATTCTTAGAGGCACAAAAAGTTGTAGATACTAATGCAAGTTTGCAAATGGATGATAATTGTTTTCACTATTCACATGAAATGGAGGTCACACTTTACCATTCCGTCACAAGAAAGCTCTTATGAAATTTATTAGCTCCTCACCTTTCCATCATATGGATCTTGTGCCTAAATAGCACACAATTCATGGATGCAACAAATGGTCTAGCTGTCAAAGGCACTTTTTTAGTCAATCCTTTATGTTACAAAATGCTGATTGATAAGTACCATTCTAAGAATTTCACATAAAAGTTCAACTTCTATAAACTAATATCCCACTTCAGTTTATTGGGAGCTTTACACCAGAAAGTTTTTCATACAGATATAAGACACCCAAAAACGAAAAGGGGGGAAAGTAAAACATACAGAGCTGTAAAGTGTAGGATCATCAGTAGAAGCACATTTGCCGCATTCACAAGGCACCCAAAACAAATCACTCCCAGTATCAAGCGCCACAAGAAACTTCATCCCCGGTGTCCCCAACGTCACCGTAGTGTAATGCAGGCTACAAAAACAAGATTTTCAAAACTTAAACACAAAATTACTCCCAAGAAATATCAACCCAAAGAAAAAAAAGAAAGAGGGGATTTGTTTGGACTTACAAACCAAGAGAGCTGATCCGGAAAGTGGAATTGCCATCAGAGAAAGTGAGTGGTCCGTCAAATTTGAAGAGCTTCCTACCATGTAACAACTTATCGTGGTTGGCCAACTGAGTATAGTACTGAAGACTACCTTTGACCGGCCAATTATTAAGTGGACCACCTATTTTCTGCAGTGACCACTTCTTGACAGTTTCAGAGAAACGGTGGTGCATTTCAAATGTGAAAACACGGCCACTGCATTGTCGAATTGAGAGCAATGTTAGAAAGAAAATTACGAAAGAAGACATTTTTCTTTATCTCTAAGAAGCGAAAACTCAGATCTTGAACTGTAATGGCATGAAATTAGTTATTGGGTAGACAGCTTGAGAGTTAGGTTTCCAGAGGGATAGTCAAGAAAAAGAAAAAGAGAGAGGAATTTGGGTTAGATTGGGAGTAGAGAGTAAAGTTTGACAGTTGTGTGGAAGTTCAAGAAACCTTCCTACTCCATTATACCGAGTCGACTAGGAGCTTCATATGGGTTTGTTCATTCACTCATTTTCCGAAAGTAGTAATTTTTCTAAGCCGAGAAAATTTCCACTGTTGCTCTTTTTGATGGATTTGGAATTTTATACTTATCAATCACACTTGTACATCATATAATCTGGCACGTGATGGACCAAAATTTCTCACTAGGGATGTCAAATTCTCCTATAGTTGCACAAAGAAATGACTATAATAACGGGCATAATTTGATTTGTCCAATTTGAGTTAAAAAGGGTTAGACATGTTATGTATATCAAACTTGATGTCGAACAAGTACGTAAATTGCACGTAAGGGTTGACTCAGTTAGTTAGGTATAACGGTGGCAAATGAGTCGGTCCGGAATCGCGATTCAAACCATCAAATGGGCCAATCGGGCCAGGATAGGTAGATATGGGCTTGGGCCGGTTCTTGGCTTCGAATCGTTAGGACCGGGACCGTTTGGCCCGCTACCTGACCGGTCCCTTGGCGGGCCAATGATCCCCGCGGTAATTTTTTTTTTTAAAAAGGGTCGTTTGGAAAATTTATAAAACAGTCGTTGGCCTGTCAAAAATAGTCGTTGGCTATTTACAAAGCAACAACACCATAAATAGGGGAAATAGGGAAATATATTTTTAAAACTTTTTTCTCATAGAATCAATAGCAAGTTTATAAATTTTCCACACTTTAAAAAGTAAGTAAACAAATTTGCAAGTTCTGCGATATAAACTAAACAATTAGAAATAGTAGGATAATGTAACGACTCGGCCGATCGTTTTGTGTATCAGGACCCCGTTCTCCTAAATGAAACTTTCCGCAACGACTTATGATGATTTACGACTTGCGGAGACGGGTGGTTCGGGATTCGGAAGCGTTTAGAGTGATATAGGAACACTTGGTTCCTTGAGGTTGGCCTTTAAGGCCAAGTTTGACTTCGGTCAACATTTTGAGTGAACGACCTCGGAATCGAGTTTCGACGGTTCCGGTAGTTTCGTGTAATAATTTCGGACTTGGGCGTATATTCGGAATGGGTTTTGCATGACCCAGGGGCGTTTCGGCGCCCAATATCGAAATTAGAGTTTCCTTAAGTTTGAAATTTGGGTTGGAACGTGTATTTGTGTTATTGATGTCCGAATGGAATTCCGAGACTGGAAATAGTTATGTTATGTCATTTATTACTTGCTTGCAAAATTTGGTGTCATTCCGAGTAGTATAGGTCAGTTCGGCGCATTGAAAGCGAATTCTAGAACTTTAAGTTCAAAGTTTGATTCAATTTTATTTTGGGATCGAATTCTTAGTTTCGTTGTTGTTTCTCACGTTTCGTAAATTCGAGCGAGTCCGTATCATGAATACAGACCTGCCAGTGCCTTTGGATGGGGGTCCCGAGGGGCTCGGGTGAATTTCAGACCCCTCGGAGTTAAATGCAAAACACCAGAATTTCTGTGTCTAGTGTCCTTCTATGCGTTCGTGGTTGCGCTGCCGCGTTCGCATAGAAGGATCTAGGCAGGGGTGAAAATTTTCCGTATGCGTCCGCATAGGTGCTCCGCGTTCACATAGGGTAGGGCATTGGGCCAGACCAACTTAGCCCTTACTCAGTGCGTTCGCACCCCTCCCCCCAGCCGCGTTCGTAGGTCTAGCCAAGCTAGTCTCCGCGTTCGCGAAGACCTTTCCGCGTTCGCATAGAAGGCCTCATCAGGCCCTGGCCATTTGTTCATCGCGAACGCACTGCCCCTGATGTATTTGCATAGAAGGGGCAGCTGGGCAGTGTGTTTTTAAAACGGGACTTAAGCCATTTTTGGGCATTATTCTTCTTCCTTGGAGTGATTTTTGAGCATGCAAGAGAGACAAACGGCCTAGCTATTTTGAGGTAAGAAATTCCTACAATAAACTTAGTCTAATATTTGGATTCTTAGGTAGATTAACTCATTAATTAGTGAAAATTTAAGGGTTAGAGTGAAAACCTAGGTTTTATAAAAATTGGAAGAATTACCAAGGAATTTGCCATGAAATCACACAAAAACTATATATTAATGATCCTTAGGCTATGGGTAATTGATTCCTTCAAAAAATTTCGGAATCCGAGCATGTGGGCCCGGGGGTATATTTTAGGATTTTTCAAAGTAAGGTGAAATAACTAAGTAAATAGGAGAATTTCATACTTTTGAGTATAAATTGATATATTTATATAACATTTGGCTAGTTTCGAGTCCTTGGGTGACGAGTTTGGAATTTTTGGGCGCGTTCTTGACCCGGAGAGTAGGTTCGACACAAGGTGAGTCTCCTTTCTAACCTTGTAAGAGGGAATTGTCCCCATAGGTGATTAAAAATAATTGCATGTCCTTATTTACGGGGGCTACGCACGCACGAAGTGACGAAGGTCCATGCGTAGCTACTACTATGTTATGTTGGGTAGTTCTAGGACTCACAAGCATGCTTATATGTGCCTTACATGTATTCCTAAATGCATTTTGAGTTGCTTATTATCCTTGAATTGGCATGATAATATTAGGAAGTTATGTTCCCTATTATATTGCTTAAGTTATTTCTTTTAAGTATAATCTCTGTTAGCTCCCTAAAAAAAATTGATAATTTTATGTATGTATGCGGCACCCGCGTCACATGTATGATTCGTGAGCGAAATAGCCTACTATTATGTCAACCGCGTCGCATATTCGATTCGCGAGCGGGGTAATAGATGCATCTATGGTTCGAGCAGTTCGACCCTCGGCAGTGCACATTTATTTCGCGACGCTTCGGCCGTACGCTTTCGGCCTATTATGTGCTATATAATTTACTGGGAGTCTTGTTGTAATTGTATAAACCGTTTCATGTGAAAAGGGGAATTTGGTACGTTATATGCTAGTGAAATTTGACATGCAAGGGTAATTAGACTTAAACTTGATATTTTATGTCTTTGTGATTACTACGACTGTTATGCCTGCCTAGTCCTCATTAAAATATGTTATTTGAACTTTGACCCTAGTAAGTATCACGTCTACCTCTCGTCACTACTTCTTCGAGATTAGGCGGGATACTCACTAGGTACATATCTGTTTATGTAGTCATGCTACGCTTCTGTACTTAATTGTACATGCTCTAAGGCAGGTGCATCTGGGTATTCATCCGGAGCTCGTCCCTGACGTATATTTGGCGTGGACTTCTCGGTGAGCTGCTTCCCTTGACGTTTTTCTCTGGCAGCACCTTGGAGTTCCTCTTTACTTTTGCTATGTCTGTATTACTTTTCTTCAGACAGTAGGCCAAACTTGTACTTTCTTTTGGATACTCGATTCTATTAGATGCCCGTAGACATGTGACGCCAGTTCCTGGCATGCGATGTAGTGGATATTCTATTCTTTTGGGTTGTAATTATTGGTGATGATTACTATATCTACTACTCATTTTTGGTTGTCTAAGCCACTTGTTTACTTCAAAATTAGAAATCTAAAAGAAAACCTCTCAAGTATGGGAAATTATTTTATAAATTAAAAAGGGATCACTAGTAGATTAAGGTTGGCTTGCCTGACATCGGAGTTGGGCGCCATCGCGACCTAAATTGGGATTAGGGTCGTGAAAATATGGTATCAGAGCTCTAGGTTCACGTAGGTCTCACAAGTCACAGGCAAACCTAATAGAGTCTTGCGGATCGATACGGAGACGTCGTATTTATCTTCGGGAGACTATAGGGTGTTAGGAAACCTCTCCTTATTCATGTTCAATCGTGCAGTTGATGGTTTATTAAATCTTATTCTTCTATTCTCTCACATATGGTGAGGACTCGCGCGACTGACGTTCCAGACCTGGGAGCTGCCGCTACCCCCGCCGCCCGAGGCCGTGGCAGAGGCCCGGGAGGGCGCCGGCCCGAGGTAGGGGACGGCGGAGTCCCAGAGCTGTTCTAGTAGCACACCTAGCAGATCCGGCAGAGGACCCTATTATAGATGAGCAGGGTGAGGTGCCCCCAGCAGATCCTGTCCCAGTAGACTTTGTGACGGCGCCAGGCTTCCAGAAGGTCATGGGCCATATGATGAGATTCATGGACACTATGACGTAGGCTGGTTTATTTCCAGCGAATCCTACCACATCTCATGCAGGAGGGGCGCCCAGACCCCTACTGCCCAGGCCGCAGGCCATGCAGCAGCAGTCTATCAGACCCCGGGTACACTGCCCGTGGGTGGAGCCCAGCCAGTAGCAGCAGCACCTGAGCTCAGACCAGCTGCGGACGGCGATCCGCAGAAGTTACTGGATAGGTGGACCCGATTGCACCCTCCTATCTTCGGAGGTGAGAAGGGCGAGGATGCCTAGGATTTCATTGATAGGTGCAGGGACAGACTGCACAACATGAGGATACTGGAGTCCCATGGAGTTGACTTCACTACTTTTCAGCTTGAGGGCAGGGCCCACAGATGGTGGCAGTCATATGTCTTTGGTAGATCGGCAGGTTCCCCTCCTATCACCTGGGAGCAGTTCACTCAGTTGTTCCTTGACAGGTATATTTGTGATGACCCAAAAGGTCCTCCCGTATATTTCTAGCTAATTCTGTGTTTCGAGGTCGTGAAAACCTCCTTCTATCTCACCTAGATTTGCGTGCGCAGCCCGGGCGTGTAGCCGGGAAGACTTTATGTGAAAAATTGATAAAAATAAAAAATTTTGTATTGGAAATTTGAATAAAGTTGACTTCAGTCAACTGTTTTGGTAAACGGACCCGGACCCGTGAGTTGACGGTCCCGGAGGGTCCTTAGGAAAATATGGGACTTGGGCGCATGCTTGGAATTGAATTCCGAGGTCCCAGGTCCGAGAAATTAATTTTTAAAGAAAATTGTTTTCTAAAAAATATAAAGGTTTTTGAAAATGAAATTTGAGGCGAAACCTGTGATATCGGGCCCGTATTATGATTCCGAAGCCCGATACAGGTTCGATATGATTTATATGTGTTATCTGTGAAATTTGGTAAGAAACGGACTTAGTTTGACGTGATTCGGACCTTAAATGCAAAACTTAATGTTTATAGAAGTTTGAAGAATTTTCATGGATTTTTACTTTAATTCATCATGTTAGTGTTGTTGTATGTGGTTTGAAACCTCGAACGAGTCCGTGTTAGGTTATATGAGTTGTGTGTGTGGTTGGACGGGGTCCCGGGGGGCCTCAGGTACGTTTAGGATGCTCATCGGGTGTTTTTAGAACTTGGGAGACAGCTGAACCATTGCTGGTTCTGGTGTCTCGCACCTGCGATGGACCTTCCGCAGGTGCGGACACGCAGGTGCGGCGAGGAGTTCGCAGATGCGGAATTAGCCCAAACCCCCAATCCTCGCAGGTGCGGTTAGTTTTCCGCAGGTGCGACCCCAGACTTTTTAGTGGGTTTTCGCACCTACGATGATAGTTCCCCACGTGCGGTCCCAGGGGCGCAGGTGCGGAATTGCTGGCCAAAAAAGGGGCAGAACCGAGGGTTTATGTTATTTTCACCATTTTCGATTTGGGGAGCTCGGGAGAGGCGATTTTTGGAGGCTTTTGCACCTGGGTAATTTGGGTAAGTGATTTCTATCCATTATAGACCAATTTCCATGTTTCCAATCTTAAATCCAACCTTTAATTTCGAAAATTTTGGGTAGAAATAGGGTAAACTTGATATATCGAATTATTGAGTTTTGATGGGGTTTTTGACCTTCGATTTGAGAGATTTTCATATGTTTAGACTTGTGAGTGAATGGGTGTTCGGGAAATATAAATTTTACCCGAATCCGAGACTTGGGCCCGGGGAACGTTTTGGGTAATTTTCCTAATTTCGCGTCTTAGCTTCGAATTTATTTGTTAAACTAGTTGCTTGTAGTATTATTTACACGATGCTATTGATTTGAGTAGATTTGGGCCATTGGGAGTCGGATACCCGTGGCAAGAACGTGATTTCANTAGGAATCGTAGATCCTTATATTCGCTGAGTATCAAGTGTCCTTATTAGGTGCGGAGCCGCATGTGCGACCATTTGACCGCAGGTGCGACCCAAGACTTCTTATTGGGTTTTCACACCTGCGATGATAGTTCCGCAGGTGCGGGACAGCAGGTGCGGTCCCAGGGGCGCATGTGCAAAATTACTGGCCAAAAAAGGGGCAGAACCGAGGGTTTATGTTATTTTCACCATTTTCGATTTGGGGAGCTCGGGAGAGGCGATTTTTGGAGGCTTTTGCACCTGGGTAATTTGGGTAAGTGATTTCTATCCATTATAGACCAATTTCCATGTTTCCAATCTTAAATCCAACCTTTAATTTCGAAAATTTTGGGTAGAAAATAGGATAAACTTCATATATCGAATTATTGAGTTTTGATGGGGTTTTTGACCTTCGATTTGAGAGATTTTCATATGTTTAGACTTGTGAGTGAATGGGTGTCCGAAAAATATAAATTTTACCCGAATCCGAGACGTGGGCCCAAAGAACTTTTTGGGCAATTTTTCTAATTTCGCGTCTTAGCTTCGAATTTATTTGTTAAACTAGTTGCTTGTAGTATTATTTACACAATGCTATTGATTTGAGTATATTTGGGCCATTGGGAGTCGGATACCCGTGGCAAGAACGTGATTTCAAGTTTGTTTTGAGCGGTTGAGGTAAGTATCTTGCCTAACCTTGTGTCGGGGAAATTACCCCTTAGGATTTGAGTCTTCTATGTTGATTGTGGTCTGTGTACGCGAGGTGACGAGCGCATGCTCGGACTTATTTGTGGAAAGTTGACCCTTTTAGGAATCTTAGATCCTTATATTCGTCGAGTATGAAGTGTCCTTAGCATGATTGAGTTTCCTAATTTCTAATGTCATCTTTATTTGCTTAAATGTGGAAGTTCTTACTTTTGGATTTACTCCTATTGCCTACTTGACTCCTAATTGACTTATCTGAAGGTTTTATTTCCTTTATTGTCATGCTATATCTTCTTAACTGCGTATCTCAAATTTGCAATTGTCTTCATTTCAACCTATAATTGTTTTGGTCTTAAATGAAGTTATGATTATTCTCTGTTGCTTGTCCTTAAGTGGAAGTTGTTGAATATTCTCGTAGATGCTCAACCTTAAAGGAAGTTTAGATATTCTATACCTTCGTGACTTGCCTTATATGGAGTTATCGGATTTGTGTTGATTTCTTTTTGTTCATCCGTGTAATTAGGTGCGGCTGTTACATGCTACTTTCCTTCCTTGTGGAGTGATTTCTTAATATGCCTAGCTCTCCTTATTATGTTTATTTCTCGTGAACTAGTTTTGCCTATCTTGTGATCAAAGGTTATTGATTTGATGTATTAATTGTATTCCGAACGGTTTCCCGTGTTGTTGTTGTTGTACTGGTTGTGGTGATGCATGATGTTTCTACCGTGCGGTTGTTGATATGGGGATTTTCACGAGGTTTCTCCCGTGCCGTGTTTACTACTGATATTTCACATGTGGCGTGATAAGGTGGGATACGAGATTGAGTGTTGCGCATGTGGCGTGACAAGGTGGGAACATGTTTATGCACGTGTGGTGAAACAAGGCGGGCATATACTTTAATATTTCACACGTGGCATGACAAGGTGGGCTATGGCAGGGATTGTTTGTGATAATTGTGTTGGCCTGGGGGCATTCCTTGTTGTTGATATAATGTACTGGAACACTTACCGTGTAAGTTCATTCGTGTGGAAATTTGTGAGATGAAACTATACGTGTTGCCCCTTTTGTTTTCCTTATGTCTATTTGTTGTTGAAATCATGTTAGGACACCTGCACAAGCATACATAGTTAAGTACTACTAATGGATTCAGGACCTCTTGTTATTGTCAAATATAGATACTCTTGTTGTGCTTACCGTATGGGTGGGAATGACCCAATTGGCACGTGAGTCATCCGTGCAGTTAGTACTCGAATGAGGACGCAAGTTGCCAAGTGTTAGGTTTCGGATATTGGGACCCGTAAGTGATGATTTGTCCGAGGTTCGGAACCTCGTGGAGATGACTATGACTTTGATGTAGAAATGGTTGAAGTTGTTGAGTCATTACATGCTCGTGTTGTATATTTACATGCCGGATTTGTCTGTGATCTATTCAGTATTTGTGTTACTTCATGGTTTCCGCTGATACTTATTGTCTTCCTTCTTTATCGAATTCACTGTCTTGTTAGCTATATTGCGTAGCCTTTATGTATATCATTATTTCCCTGATTTCTATATTGATACTTGTTCAATTTTTATTAGATCAGTGGGTGTCTTGACTAGTCCTCGTCACTACTTCACTGAGGTTAGTCTTGATACTTACTGGGCACCGCTGTGGTGTGCTCATACTACTCTTCTGCACATTTTTGTGCAGATTCTAGGTTTTTGCATAGCCGACCGAGTGATTGATAGTAGCGCGGTTGCTGTTGTGGAGACTCAAGGTAAAACCGCTTCAGCGTTCGTGGTTTCAGAGTCACCATCTTATATTTTGTTTGAGCTGTTGCACTTATTTCTGAACAATGGTATTTTTAGCAGTTTTAGTGTAAATACTTAAAAGCTTATGACTTGTACTTCCGTGTTTTTGGAATATAAAATGTGTAAAGAATTATTCATTTCAGAAAAGTATTAGATTCAATTTATTATTGTTGTTATCCTTGAATATTAGGCTTACCTAGTCCTTAAGACTAGGTACCATCACGATACCCAACAGAGGAAAATCTGGGACGTGACAATATTCCACCCTCCGAGAGGGAAGAGCTGCGGTATCAGTTTGAGCAGCTGGAGCAGGGACAGATGTCAGTGACAAACTACGAGGCTAGGTTTTCGGAGTTGTCTCGTCATGACCTTATGATACTTCCTACTGATGCTGAGAGAGTGCGGAGATTTGTAGCTGGGATGCACTCAGGTATTAGGGCCAACATGTCCCGAGAGGTGGAGATGGGGACTCCCTATCAGCTTGTGGTCGAGATAGCTCGCCGGATTGAAGGTTATCATTCGAGGAGCAGAGAGCAGAGTCAGCAGGATAAGAGAGCTAGATTTCAGGAGATTTCAAAGGTGCCCCAGCCAGGGGTAGAGGTCAGTTCGGTAGAGGCCAGCCTAGCAGGCCTCCATATTCAGCTCCTCCACCACCTCCCCGTGGTGATCCAGTGAGGCCCTATTTCAGCGCCATGCCAGAGAGTTCCTACCGTCCCCCAGCCATTTAGGGTTCCTCAGGCGGGTATCCCGGTCATCAGGGGTCTTTTAGTCCTTACTTCAGTACCATGCCGGAGGGTTCTCACCGCCCCTAGCTATCCAGGGTTCTTCTTCAGGGCAGCAGACCATGCCACCGACGAGATGTTATGAGTGTGGGGATTCAGGCCATATGAGGACTTGTCCCAGGCTTCAGGGCAAGACTGTTCAGCAGAGCTATCAGCCTACATTTTCAGCACTGGCGGTTCTTCCACCCAGAGGTGGAGAGCAGGCTGGTAGAGGTCATCCCAGAGGTGGAGGCCAGGTAGGGGGAGCTCTACCGGCCCCTATTCATTCCAGCGGAGTTCAGTCATCCGGTGCTCCAACTAGATTATATGCTATTCCGGCCCGATCTGATGTAGTGTCCTCAGATGCCGTGATCACAGGTACTATTTCAGTATGTGGTAGAGATGCATCAGTGTTATTTGATACAGGATCCACCTATTCATATGTGTCAGCTTTATTTGCTTGTTTCCTGGATGTTCCTCGCGAGTCCTTGGGTACTCCTATTTATGTGTCCACTCCCGTGGGCGATTCTGTGGTAGTAGACCGGATTTATCGATCCTGTGTGATTTTATTTTGTGGGTTCTAGACCAGAGCGGATCTCCTATTGCTCGACATGGTTGATTTCGAGATTATTCTAGGCATGGATTGGCTATCTCCCTATCATGTCGTGCTAGATTTCCATGCCAATATAGTCACTTTATCCATGCCCGAGTTGCCTAGGCTGGAGTGGAGAGGTTCCTCAGTTAGTGCAGCCAACCGGGTTGTTTCATTCCTGAAGGCTCGACATATGGTCGAGAAGGGTTGTCTGGCCTATCTTGCTTATGTGCGGGACACCACCGCCAAGTCTCCGACGATTGATTCAGTGCCAGTGGTTCGAGAGTTTGCTGATGTATTTCATTCAGAGCTTCCAGGCATGCCTCCGGATTGTGATATTGATTTCTGCATTGATTTAGCTCCAGGCACCAAGCCTATATCTATTCCTCCGTACCGTATGGCTCCGAAAGAGTTGAAGGAGCAGCTTGAGGAGTTGTTAGCTAAGGGGTTTATCAGGCCGAGTGTATCGCCGTGGGGTGCCCCAGTTTTATTTGTGAAGAAGAAGGATGGGACTATGCGAATAAGTATTGATTACCGCCAGTTGAACAGGGTCACCATTAAGAACAAGTATCCTTTGCCGCGCATCGATGATTTGTTTGACCAGTTGCAGGGTGCTCGGGTGTTTTCTAAGATTGATTTGAGATCGGGATATCATCAGTTGAGGATTCGGGCCTCAGATGTTCTGAAGACTGCTTTCGTATGAGATATGGCCATTATGAGTTCCTGGTAATGTCCTTTGGCTTGATTAATGCCCCAACAACATTTATGGACTTGATGAACAGGGTGTTCAGGCCGTACATTGATTATTTTGTCATTTTCTTCATTGATGACATACTGATTTACTCACATAGCCTGGGAGAGCACGAGCAGCATTTGAGAGTAGTGCTCTAGACTTTGCGAGAACAGAAGCTATATGCCAAGTTCTCCAAGTGTGAGTTTTGGTTGGATTCCGTGGCATTCTTGGGACATGTGGTGTCCGGAGAGGGTATCTAGGTTGATCCTAAGAAGATTGAGGCAGTTCAGAGTTGGCCACGTCCTACTTCAGCTACAGAGATCAGGAGTTTCTTGGGTCTAGCAGGCTACTACCGGGGATTTGTGGAGGGTTTTTCATCCATTGCAGCCTCACTGACTAGATTGACTCAGAAGAATGCCCCGTTCCGATGGTCCGACGAGTGTGAGGCGAGCTTTCAAAAGCTCAAGACAGCATTGACCTCA